>LUCH01018861.1:0-11094 GCA_013368495.1 Paragonimus heterotremus | reverse complement strand
TCTGAGATACTAAGTTGACAAGTCCAGTACTCCTGGTTTAACATGTAGTACTTCAAAACAGGTGGACGTTTTAGTTTCATTATTCGAACTCAATCGATGTTACCCAAGTTAAAGCCTTGCTATTGTTATGTAAGCTTAAGATCACGTTCCGTTAACCGCAACCTCCGCGATGCCATAGACTGTTTCATTCAGTCCTTTAAAATCCTATCGGGATTCGGAAGCTGCGAGATGTTATGAGTGTTGTTCCACTACTAACAACTGAAATCTTCTACTATCTATCCGTGATACCATAGCAAACGAACTCCTCAGATAAACGGAAAGCATTAATCTAGCTCGAGCGCAGGTCTTGTTTTGACGCAGTGAGAATGATAGACTAGGGCAATGGTGAAAAAATGAATGTGTTTGTTGCAGTTCGGAAAGGGGTTGCTTTAAAAAGTGGTACGTTGCAAATTATATTGTCTCCTCTACGCAATTTAAACGAGAGTTGTCGGACCAACAGCGTTGTGGTTTGCGAACGGTCGTCTTCGTAGCCAGTATTACTGCACATATACAAGCTATTGTTGTGGATAATGCTGTTAGATAGTTAGGGTTGAGTTTAGCCAGAGAATGACATGGTACTTCGTGAATTTCATCGGTGTTACTAACGTACACCACTTTATTCCCTATCGAAATCAGTTCCCAGCTACCATCCCCATCTCTCGAGCATCGTCCACATGCCACTGTTTTTAAAACCGGCTTGACGACTTCTACCAGGTTATTGTTCGAGTTTCCCTACAAAAACTACACATACATCTCTACCTCCCAGCTAGTCTGTTACTAACTGACTTCTAGGTAAATAGCACAATAAACAGTTACAAAATTGGTTATTTGCTGTAATCATCTTCTCCTAGACTGACAGCTGATTCTCGGTTTACGCAAGCTGGAACACTAGAAGGTTGTTTGAATTAACTGTCCGGATTTGTTTTCCTTCTCTCCATTCAAAGTGTCTTGATTTCGGATTGTCGTTTTCCTGTTTTTGTACTTCTCGGCATACGTTTTATTTGGTTAGAACGAATGATAATAACTACGGGTGAAAAATGTACATCCCAAAACTCCTTAAATGGTAGTCTCGCATTTGTAACGGGCTGACTGCTAAAATGGATGTTATTTTTCTCAAGTGCTGTATTCCAGATCAAAATTACAGAGAAATAACCCATATTAACATTTTACATGGCCAACGTGATGTCCGTAAAATAACTTTGGTTCTCTACGCTGAGGTGATATAAGTATTGAGGGTGTAGCGGTGAGATTTCACCAGAAGCACACAAACGGTTTCGTGGTGGTTGCTATCTATAAGTTATACCTACCAGTGAGCTCCGACCATACACCCTTCTGTGGAAACAGCTGAAGATTAAGTCTATAATTAAGACGTCGTACCTCGTACCATTTATCACCAGCTCACTGGAGTTCGTAAATTAGCGCACATGTCAAGAACAGTAGAGTCTGCTGAAGTCTGCTTCTGTGAAAGTATCATACAACATTTCTTCATAACAAGTTTTTCTAGATTGGGTGCAGCAAACACCATCACATTCACAAGTTGGACAATTTGTAAGGCTAATCTAAGACTTTCAACAATGGTTATCTTGTTTCACATTGCAAATTAGAGCGTAACATTTGCTCATTATTAGGGCATTCTATGATGGAGTTTTGGCGGATTCTGTTGCATCCGTGCGATTCGGATTGTATATCACCTCGACTATTTTAATACTAACGTTTTACAAGTGCAAAAACGGAAGGAACCTGTTTCCAATGGCCGATTCAATTTCATTTTACACGATAACTTAAGATTAATTTTGCAGCTGGTTTGTTTGCTTTGAGTGGGGTTCCTTTGTCTTTAAGCTTGGCAACATGACCAAATTTTCATGATTAATCCTATGGTCTAGTTTGATATGATCATGAGGTACAAGCTAGTGACATCAGTCTATTTTCCATTAAGACGATGAGTGAGTTGAATCTACATTTTTTGTAGAACATTGAGTAAGTTTGTTTGTAGGTGCGTTGGGTACACGAGGTTCAACTGCACGGCTGTTGAACTTTAATCATAAGGAAAAATTCTAATGTATCAACTTTATGCATGGACTATTTCGAAGTACGTCACCAGATGTCTGGAGATTCTCCTCTACTGTCGACAAAGACCCATACATTTGTGATGAAGGTGGTGTTAGCTTTGCGGAAATCTCACCTATGAGCCTGAACGAAGTTGCTTTTGAACGTATTCTTAAATTAACCGTCTGGTCCTTTCTTCGTAGCAGGCTACGAATGTGCATGCTTCCATGAATTTCAGAAGTGTACAGAAATATAACTAATAATGCACAGACTATATGTAGTTCAGCTCGGTTATTAAGGTGATATCTGTTGCCGATTAAATTTGTCGTATGTTTGTTTCATTATTGAAGAGTATGCAGTTAATCCAGGCATATGCACAAGTTTTTTGAAGCGGAACTGTGTTCTATCAACGAAAGCCAACCGAAACATCAAGTAACTACTGAATCCAGTTAGTTTGTAAGGTTAAAACAATTGTTTGAAATGGAGTTGGATCTCAGCAATCGAACTGTTTGAATTAGGGTCATGGGAATCAATAATGAATCCGTTACCCTGACCCTGAAGTGATCAATACTCAAGAGCAACCGTAAGTCCTGCTACACCTGTTCTTCTTTACGATGGGTATTGTTCCTCTAACTGCTAATTGTCACTGGAACCTTCGTTCTTCTGATATGTTCTGTGCACTATCAAAGCAATGGTGTCCTTCGCTAAAGCGATCCTTCTCACAGAAACTGCATTTCGGTGACGATCACTTTATTTAGGAACGGTCCTAATCGCATATTGAGTTTGTTTTGTGGGGGCAGATGGACGGTGTTTCTGTGTACCAAAGATTACAACTACTATGAGTGTTGCTTCATACCTCCTGCTTGCTCTAGTTCCGATTGTGTTCATGTTTACATCACGTGGAGGCTACTCGTGATAAGTGAGCGATCGACACGAAAGTGAAACGAGTATCTACAGTAAATCGGCTACGGGTGATATGCACTCAAAATTAGCCCACTCACTCGTTCATTGTAAACTCTGTGAAGTAGCTGAAAATAAGGAACCAGAAGTGAGGCATTATTGTTCTTTCACGATCAAATGCTGAAATGTCAATGAGATTTTCACTGTTTCTTCATTGTTTGATTCACCGTACTCAACATTTTTTTATCAGCTGTGGATTATCCGCTAGTCATTATTTTCATACTCAGACCTGGAATCACATGTTATTCGTCAAATAAACTGTTAAATCTTTTATAGGCGTGGTACACCAAACGTTGAACGTAGAAGAGGGTGGTATTTGATGTACCGACGTATAAGCTATCTGTTAGTCCCACTTACATACTTTATATGACCTCAGCTATTCTGTTGTTCATTTCTATATGTGTTCCTGAATTTTGGGCTTCGGTGGCGATCGCTCAGGTCACACCTGTTCTCTGACTGCTTTGCTCCAAGCTATTCAATGGCTTGCAATTATTTGTTGGTTGGCTGTGTATTCACAGTTGTCCGCGGAAGTATTTGTGCATTAAAAATATGTAACCAGGCCCACATGATGAAGATTTTAACAGTCTTGCTCACTCTGGCAATCAATCACACAGAATGTTTTATGCTCGAATATTCTCGACGCACTGTTATAGATAAGCTTCCGTTTTTGTTAGGGCGCCCACGCTGTGACCGTCCCAGGGCGCCTCCGTTGTGAGAAAGAAGAAAAAATCACTTGACTCAATCTTAACTAGCGGAACTGTTCAAATCGGTTGAGACTTTTTATACCGCTGTGCACATGTGCGATCCTAACTCCTTCTCATGATGTGGTGGGAATGTGTGAACATTATGGGCCCTATAAATAATTTGAAAATTGTCGTCCTAATTGCACACATTTTGGAACGGAACAAAGCTCTATATTTTGAACGCGTCTCTTTGGCTTGCCTTGGGAGCGAATACGGGACAGTCGCGGTACTGTTCGGGATCGAGATTTTCGTGTTAATATTTACGGGGACGAGAATCCGAATTCTGCTAAAGACATTACGATAGCAAGGACGAAGCAGCATACCGTTTAGGAGGGTCTACAATGATTTTCCTGTCCGTATACTTATGGCGTGGCACAGGCTTTCAAATACAACGTGCACATTAAGCCAAAATTGTCAGATTGTACCCACACGTACGCATCTGTTTTGTTTAAGAACCTTTTAGTTTTGTTTTGTTTTGATGCTGTGTTGATGGTGCATAAAACACATTTCTGAAGTTGACATCTATCTTCGATGCACACCTCCTGCTAGTCTGAATGGTTGCTACTTTTTAATGCCGCGTATGGCTACACCGCTGTCAAGGTTACATGAAGGAAGCTTACCGCTGAATGGTGTGACAGGCATGGATGCAAAGTTAAAACCTCAAATATGATGTTCTGTGCTAGTGGTAATAACTCTACTCGCTAGCAAATACTAACCTTAAATTATGTGGAGCAGTGTCTAACTAATCATCGTACCCAAATATCAGTTTTAGGGTGCACAGTGGACAGCTGCTACCCTTGGATATGTTTTGTACAGAGATAGGATAACAAAGTTTCTTAGGGTTTTTACACACTGGCAGTTCATACATTCTGAACAAACATGAGCAAAAAGCAACAAGGATCAATGCTTTAGGTAACAGTTTGTGTGCGTAGACGAAACGGAAGTTATGGTAAGCAAACTAATTAGAACGGCAAAACGTGAGAATGAAGATTACAGTGTTAACAGCATTTCAAAATTACTAAGCTGTAAACTCATAGGAGGACACTGTCCCGTTTAACGACAAGGCCTCGTCTAAATCAGAAATTCATTAAGCACGCTTTTATAAAACAATTACCCTACGCTTACAGTAGTTGAGCCAAAAGCCCAAAAGAAGAGTAAACAATAACAGAGGATTCATCACGCCGTTATCCGCAATAAGTTGAGTACCTTGGTTATTACATAATTTTATGCATTATGTTGACGTAAGATTTCACAGAGGAGCAATTGGTCAATTTCCACACAAAATCGGAAGATAAACAGTACAAGACGCGGTGTTTAGAGTGGCATACCGTGTCAGATGAGATCAGAGCGCACAAGACGCGACTGGACGGACGCTGCAAAGTGATCTAATTCATCCGCCAGTAAACCTAATGGTGCGCACTCTGTACCAAATGTCGGGAAGTACAAGTGGACAGTAAGTGAACCAGTAAGTCAGCTGTTGATAGGAAGGCGGATTGCAATCGAAGTGGGTCAGTGGTCGTTTATTAGTAATTGCAGAAGCCATAGCAATTCGATTACACTCACCCCCGTTATGTTCACAAAACGTCTTGTCGAAGCATTGGACCTCACGTGGCCATGCATCAATAACTCGGATCGATCTGTTACGTAGGAGCACCTATCTGCTAGAACACTTGATGAGTCTGACTAACTTGACATTAATAATTACGATCCCTCACCCTATTGATGTACTACTCCTGTCGAACCCATATAAATGTGTTGTATTTAGCCCGATGATGAAACACTGAAAACGAGCTCGTTTGCTACGCGCTTGTTCTCAGTTCAATAATAATTTCACAAAACCGAAAAATACCGTGCGACGTATAACGCTTTGACAACATAACCACAAAGCATCACATCAATTTCCATAAATGTCGCGGTGGATCTTAAATAGCAACAGAAATCGCCTCTCATGCTACGGGTATAACTGCTAGTTTTCGACCTAGCTTTCAGTAACTTAGATTATTGATGACTGGTCGCGGATTTTGGTTAGGTTCAAGCTAAAGAACACTGATAATTGACCGCAGCCTTCGCATTGAGATAGACTTCCCCGTTAGTCTCTTTCAAAAATGAACATTAAACGCGAGTTTCACCCTCATTAGAGCTCGTTAGTACTGTTGTGAGCCAAGAACGCGGATTGCACAAGGGTTATTTATACAAGAAAACAACACATGGATTAAGCACTTGAACAGGATAACAAACAAAAACACTCATTTGCATACGGTACTGGGCCCAGACCTTCTCGGTTGTCACAAAAGTCAATGCTGAGTTTCTCCACGTAGCACGGACCATTTTGTGCGATGTTGCACTGCGATACGTCTTCCTGTATCTTTCCTGCGGTTACTTCAATGTCAAGATACATACTCTGATCCTACTACTGAATAGCAGTCTTGCGAGTGGTATACTATGGTCGATTATCCTCACTACAGTAGTACATATCCTTGTTACGGCCGGGATAAAAATTCCGGTCACGCTTTCATGAGGCAGCCGTGTTGTCCACTGCGCCATTGGCCTCAAATTGGGCACGCCCGAATCATACTATCTAAACGCTCAGCTATTTTAGCTTGTGAATAGTACTCTGATTGTCCTGTTAACTCCAATTGATGGGAAGTTTATCTGAATGTGAAGGCTGCAGTCAAATTTGAGTGATGTTCAACTTGAAACTTAGTAATCTGTAAATACGTTTCGGTCCTGAATGCACCTCTTCAATGTTCAGCGTTTGGTGAAAAATTATTATGATGGGGCGAACTGTTAGGAAAATATCGTATTTCTGGTTTGTCCATTTTCTTGACCGATTCATACTGGATCCCAACCTAGCTTTGCTTTTCAAACGCGGAAACGGTAGTAGAGACGTATGCCAACAGTTAGGTGTTATAAACCGTGACATGCGGTGGCCAAAATGCTGGGATTATGGCGGCAGGCGGCCTGACCAGAAATGCGCGTACAACCCCCTACCAGCTAGTCTGTCTGTAGTTACAGCGATGTGTTGCTGCTATTCACTGGTTCAGATAGATTAGGAGGCCTGCTGCTTTGGTAATCTCTTTGATTCGGGCACCTGGACTTTGTAATCGAGCCTTCACGTGTGGGATACCGCGTAAATATTATTATCGGTATACGCGGAAATGAGACCAGGTCAGACTCGTGGTTGGAACTGATAAAGTTTGCGGACTGATTTCGTCTTGGAATTTGGGTAGCGTCTCTAGTTTACTGCACAGGAACTAATTAAATTTATTGATCACTCCGTTCCATGCTTTCTACGAATAACCCACTGTTGTTACAAAAATTCACTACAGATTAACGACGGTCTTTCGTAAAGTTTTGCTAAAAGGTTCAATTAAGAAGCCATATAATTTACTGGACTTCAAACCGTCCACATGATGAACGCAAAACCTACGAAAACAGAGGTATCTGTTTGCGTCGACTACAGTTGACATCACTGAAGACCTAACGTCTCCTCGGCAGACAGGCGATTCTTTAAAGATGTAGAAACGACAACAGCTAACATCTAGTGGGAAACGGTTAGGCTATTCACTTTAGGGACTGATATATTGAGCAAGCACTTCTGATGAACTGGATGGCAGCTCAACGGCCGAAACACAGTAGCTAACGTCACAACATAATAAAATGAAGAGTAGACTCACCTCGCAGCACTTTCCATTTGGGTAATGTGACTCTCGAAACTAAACCTTTAAATTTCAGTTCCAACATGCTATGGTCATAAACGGAATTATAATAGCTGTAGTAACTGCGATAAACTACTAAAATGTCACCTATCTATACTTCATGAATTTTATCGTCGTTCAGTGAAACATAATCTCCAGAAGTGAGTGCTTCGGGTAAGAATGAACGTCATAGGGCTAAGTTCGTTTTACACCAATATCCTCTTTCTTCCATCATCAGCTGATTTTTGGTATTATGATCTAGCGAAGAGTTCACCCACGTATAAATGACCGGTGAATTAATTTCCCACCGCTCAGACAACAACAAAAACAAATGTTAAGGCATCCGATACGTTTCGTAAGTGACCAACTGTCATTTCTTAATCACCCCAGATACGAATGCATTTATTCGAACTTTTGAGCACAACAGTTGTGATCCAGCCACTGAATTTCACTATCTGAACGACTTAATCATGTAAAGGACATTCTGGCTGCTTCCACTGTTTGTATAACAACGGACGAGCTTCCGAAATGTATGATCACTTTAGGACTGTACGGATAAATATTTGTTGCAATATCAAATGTGTTCTGTGAAGATCGCAGAACGAAATAATGCACGTACAAGACAGACAGAACCATCAGTAATATATTGATCAAGGAGAAAAGGCACAGTTTTGCAATACATCACGAAACTAAGAGTCATACTAATGGAACGCAACACTGGTAGCTTATACTGTCTAGGAAGTAAGACAATAGATGGCATTCAAACGAGTCCTATTTCCTATCCAATCCAAAGGGAAAATATGGGTACACAGCCGCCGTATTTGTTGGTTTTTGGGACTAAAGCTCTTATCAGGTGCAGGCGTGAAGATTGAAAGACAAACATAACAACGTTTGTTCGAATGGCCACAAATGAAAATTTCGATTTTCTCGATGTGGATGGGATTCTTGGGGGAATTGTGCCTCTTCAGTAGTCTTACATACATTATGACGAATCAGCTTTTCAGCGTATTAACGGGAGAATGAAGATTCAGCATTCTTCGTGACGTAAGTCAGTAAACTATTAGATTACCAACTACTTCTTACAAGCAATTCTATTTTGGTTTGGTTCACCTGCTGCTTATTGTTTGACGGATGCAGGTTTCTCATTGTACTTAGTGTCCATGTTACTCCTTCGTGTGACGATATTAAGGTAACTTAGAAACTGCTCACAACTAGTTATTCACTTATGGCATATCTATGCACTTTCAATTCCGAGGTGGACTTTAGCGGAACGTGATTCAATTTTGTAGTCTATAATGAACAATCCATAATTGATCATCATGTATGTTTCAGTTAGTTTTACCATAGTCGCGTGACTACATCGATAGGTAACTCAGCTTAGAACAAAATAGGGTTGCGTGTTAGAATTTACCAAAGGTCCTTTCATTCTGATAGGTAATCACATAGAGATGTGAGAAATACTTGGCATTTACAAAAACAGTTTATCAGGAGACGAAATTCAGCCGCATTCGTTGGTTTGCATCTGTAGCGTTTTGTACACTATTTTCTATTTCATAATTTTTTTTTTTTTTTCCCCTTTTTTTTACTTTCCTCAACTTCATGTATACAGCCGATGTTTAAACCAACTTAATCGAACTAATCAATAACCGACAAATACAAATCACTCACTTCTCGGGTCGCAAGCCTTGCGTTCTCTCTGCGTTCAATTTCGCTAATAAACAAATTTTTGAAGAGTTAGAAATTAGCGGAATCAATCGACCATTGCGGCCAATTTCCTTATTTATCGGTCGTCGGAATTATCTCAGTTGTGGTCTCCAAGATTACTTAGGAACAACACGACAGATTGTATCCATTGGATACTGTACTCGGTGTAGTGGAATTCTAGACCAACACACCTTAACGAACTATTGTGAGTCAGTCGTTTCCATTTTGATCACCCTTTTGATCTCGTGTTCATACCTGAATTTTGTAAACTGTTTAGATCCACTACACATCTTTTTGTACAGAACCGTTTTTTGCCACGTATTCGCTTTCATAATTCTGCTCAACTGATCAAAAGACACTCAACCGAGTGACAGGTAAGACCAGTGATTACATTTTCTACTGTAGGGCAAAACGTGTCTCAGGGGAGATCGACTTAATAGCTCCTATTTTGAATGGCTTGTAAGAATACGAATGAAACTTTTGGGACTGATTTGGGAGCTTTTCTTATCGGAAGTATGGAGTGCAGTATTCATTTAAAATGAAAAGGCAACTTGACCCAGTGAGTCATTCGACTCTTATTGGTCGAAGGATGGTGAGTGTGAGAAAACTCACAACTTCTTGCTAGTGATTTTCAGCTTATGAATACTACATGTTCACTACTACATGGTCACAAAGCCAATTTTCAATTGACCTGAGATTCACAGTCTTGCTCAGCAACTGGTGACCTTTTTTCAATCAAAGAAATCATTGCTGATTGACAGATTGAAAGGAAGAAGTTCTCAAGGTCTCCAGTCAGGTTTGATCATCAACTTCATTAAGATTAGACAAGTTCATTAAGAGCCCCGAACGACCGGTAACGTTTCCATCATCAAAGTAGCCAACAGGATGTGTGCTGGTTATAAATGGTCAACCTTTTAAATCACTTAGGTCAACTACATATGTGCTGTCAACAAGCCAGAGAATGAATGCCTTGCATGTAATGGATAATTTTGTTCAGCTTTGCAAAAAAGGCGCAAAACCAGATAACCTAAGAGAAGCGGAGCAAAAATTCAAATGATTAACTAGGTTTACTCAGAATTATTTCTACATCAGTTTAGGAATGTCACACTTAAAACCAGATAGAGGTGGATTAGACTAGGTGGTGTGAAATATGGGAGACACGTTTGCGGCTACCCTATATTCCCGTAGAATTCATTAGAAGTCTGGAAAGGATTGAAACAAACAAAAGCTACCCTATATATTTCATCACTCCATCTAAACCAATCATGTAACGCTGAAGTCATTAAAAAAGATCCGCTTTCAGGATGCTCAATCAGTTAACTTCTAGGCTTAGACTTCCATAATCAATAGCGGTACTTGAAATTCCCACTCAAAATCATAGCTTATTTCAAGTATTTTGGAAGTCATAATATTTCCACTATTATCAACTAATTGAAACTCCTAGTAGAAACGGCGAAGTCAATTTCTAGTGAACAGAACTGTTTTGAACCTGAGGTTGTTACGATTACGCATCCGAATAAATAACAAGGAAATTCCTACTAAACAATAAAACGAGAGACAATATGACTGGATGTGAGAAGAACGCGAACTAAATATGGCTGTAATCATTAAAACGGTAGGTTTTGGGTAGTCAATCTGGTGGGTTGGATGTAAGCTCTTGGCCATTGTAATCTCAACGTGTGAACAAACTGTCTCTGAATACACAAATCCGGGTAGTGTAACCGAATTGTGACTGCTTCGACTATGAACGGGATTCACCGGTTGATGTTTCTCAAGGCAGTGGTCGTGGGAATGATAGACAATACGGAATGCCTTCTCGGTTTTTACCTGTCTGTCAAGCAGATGGTAACTGTTCCAATGATAAAACCATGTTGTCCATACAAATAACTCGCAACCCGTATTCC
>LUCH01018860.1:0-11029 GCA_013368495.1 Paragonimus heterotremus | reverse complement strand
GAGATGGCGGTGAACCGCAGTCAATGGCGTGCCTGCGTTTATACCACTTCTAATTATTTTGTATAGTCTTTTATTAATTTCGAACCTTTTTGATAAAGGTTTCTTCTTCTAGGATACTCCAGATCACTGCTGAGATGAGCGGCGACCGCAGCCACAGTACATTCTGGTCAAACTCAAGACCGTTACGAGGATGATGATACCTCGAATCCAGGAGGGTTGACAGAACGTGCCCCAAGGACATTTTTCTTCGTTGAAGATGACATACACATTCGCAGCCCGGAGGCATTTCCTTAGATTCTTAACGGCCTGTGGCTAACAAGTTGTACAGATTGACAATTTACTGGCAAAAAAGTATCAGCAGAATTTTTTAACCACATTATGATACCAAACGCTCGTTGGAAAAAGGAACCTCCGTCAGACATCCAGAAAGGAATTCGACAAAATCGGTACAATTTTGTGCAAACTACAAACATCATGTTGTTTTCGTTCACAGATTTGATGGAGATTTGGGGAAGAGCGCTTCGAAAGTTTGCGGAGCCGTGGACTTTGTATTCAGCAACTTTTAAGATAAGTTAGTGATTCGGGATAAAGAATATGCACTTAAATTTGTGCATCATTTTGACGTTTGGCTGTCATTAACAAACAAGCGCAGTCTGTGATTAGCATTAGTTATAACTTTCACTTAGGCTCATCAAGAGAAGCTGAATAGTTCGACGTTGTTTCCGAGTAGTAATGTTTGGAATTCACATTCGATAAAAAGATCATCCGGCAGCAAATGACGGCTCGATTTTCTGGTAACAGACTGGTAATCTAGTGTCCACGGTTAAAAGAAAGATTGTGATAAAATTATGGGCGCCAACACTTAAACAAATGAAAAACGGTGGTACGATATCTATGATGACAAATTGAAAAACCAAAACAGGCCCGCATGGTAGGCTTTGTTCGTCTCACAACAACAGTACAATAGCCACAAAAGGAAGAAAAATGGAAAGTGAACGAACAGGTCAAATGCGAACAATTAGGTTATTACATTCTCTCTCTTGCTATTTTTTTTGTCAACAAGGGATTATAATGTTCTAGGGATGTTCACGAGGGTAAAGGCAGCGACAGGAGCGTTTATATTTCCTAATTTCCCAGATCGTATGGATGAGTTTCCTGTGGTTTTTCCAGAAGTTCGAAAAAAATTGATCTTTATGGTGAACTGCATTTTCAATCATACCACTATCATTACGCTGCGGAGGTTGTCTCGTATATTTGTCGTCAGTTTTGAGCTTGGTGGGTCCTGAGGAGCCGAGGTTCTGACTGTCGCTGGAATTCCCGTCAAAAGTTTCACTGGAACCAACTAAAAGCACCGAAACCATTTCTTTCTTGTCGTTTGGAAGTCTCACGAACTTAATCCGGATTGTGTTCACTTAAGTCAATTTCGTCGACCAATGTCTTGGCGCTCCGTCTTACCAAGATTCTCCGGGAATTGTCAACCAGGTCGGATGAGAAATGCCATAGGGAGAATTCCAGTGGTATGAGTTGTAGTTCCTGTGCAGTATCAATAATGGCTACAAACAACAAAGAGCGGGTCGAATGAGGCGTATCCCGAAGGACAAAGTCCTAATTACCAACACGAATCCCCTCAAGTTTAAACGATAGTGCAGTGGTTTTCCAAAAAGGTCTGTAAAGTCTTCCGATCTGGCCATTGGCTTGGGGGTTGTAGGCGGTGATTGCACTCGTTCTAACACTTCAGTCGTGTAAGAATATCTTCAGTTCATTGGACATCAGAGATGTGCCACGATCGGAGTGAACATACGATGGCAAACCAAAACGAGAAGAAAGTTGAAAATTTTGATAAATGAAAGTTGTGATATTGAGAAGAGGAAGGCGAACGGGAAACGATAACACGCATTAATTATGGTCACAGAAAGAACGGGACTGCGGAGGCCGACAACGACTCTTTCGAAATGCTGTATCCTTGACCAGCCATCCTTGTGATGGATAGAAAGATCGAAATTCGAGTCCAGCGTGTGTGGTACTGCACTGTCGCGATTTTTAAAATATTAATAGAAAATAACAGATCTTCCGAGCAAACGAAGCGTTACATACGTATAACAAATGGGTGCCGCTAGAAATCGTGGTTTTCTTCTAGTATGATTGTACCCACAGCTGCGCAATAACGACGAAACAGAATGTCGGTGATTCAATTTTCTATTCACAGCATAGAAACTGCAGCTAGAAATCTCAAACGTCCATCGGTGAAATGTATCGTACTCCAATTCCTAATTTTGCTTGTTATCATGCATGAGGTTGCTGACTTTCGGAGCGTCGGGAGGGCACAAATAGATTTTAAGTAAACAGTGTCGCCACTTTCTGATTGTTTAAACAATCGCATAGGCCTCAGTTTCAATAGCAGAATAATTTATCTCACTGGGATAGTGTTTAGAGAAGGTCAGAGACCTTCTGTTCTGAATGACAGCGATGGGGATTCTCGAACAACCCTTCTCGACCGCCAAAAAAACATTATGATCAACTGTCACAACAGTTTCATGAGGTCTATTCTTTAAAAGCTCGAGAGGTGCTTTTAATTCGTTTGACAAGGGAAAGGTTCTGTTAACCAGGGATGGATGAATTCTGCTCGGAAAATGACTTCCGTTGTGAGCAACAGGCAGACACTCCGACAATCCATCGTGATTTAACTGTGATAGTTTCTTTCAAATCTCGCAATGGTTGCAGTTTACCAGGATCGAGTTTTATAATCCCCATTGTTAATTCGTCATTCAAAAGTTTGACAATTTTGAAATCGAATACACTTTTTTCTTCACCAAAAGTAGAGCCGTATTTTTAAGGTACTGCCAAAAATGAAAAATTTCTTTTATGTTCACTTTTTGCCACTACCGCACACGGTAACATCATTAACGTAAATGGGAGTGTTATGGAATTTTCCCTGTTTATCAGATAACCAGTTACACGTTTAAATCAAGCTAATCCAACGGTCACTTCGAAAGTGATACGGCTAACCAGTGACCTCGAAAGTGATGTAAATTTTCTCATCTTCTTTGATACGCACTTGATGGCAAGCACTCTGAAGATCACGCATGCCGTAAATTTCACAGCTGGAAACCTCGTCTACCAACTTATCGACTCTCGGTGGGGAATACTTGCCCAGTCGAGTACACCGGTTGATAATCTGACTATAGTCCAATAATGTACGTTTCTTGTGTCGCTCGCTGACCGTGATGGAGACTTGAGTCCGTCGAATGGAACTGGACGGTTCGACGATCTTGTCCTTGAGCATATATATTTTTGCGTGGATAAGAGCATCGTCAGATGGCATGCATAGTTGGGATCGAGAGTGTCGAACAGCGATGGAGGATCTAGAGAAGTAATCAACAAACTATGGAGTGTGATAGGTGACTTTTTTCCTCTGAAGAGTATTTTGACTCGCTGGCGTAATTAAGGAAAATCATGTCCCACAAGCACACCAGCACAGTAACCATCATCATCTGGCAATAAACTTTTCTGTTCTTAGTTATGACAACAATGGCTTTCGGTAGCACTGGATAAACAAGTAGAGACCACCCTTATTATAATCCGTGACATGAACGTTTCAACAATTTTTCCGAGTCGCGGTCTTCTGCAATTGTTGACAATCGGAGTATTGATTGAGACGTGCTTAACGAACAAAACGGTCGCCGCGCTGAACAGACAACTCGGCACAGTAGCAGATAAAACAGGGCTTGGAGCGGTAGTGACAAGATTGGTAGTACGTCAATTCACAAACCCTCTTAAAGCAGCCTTTCTCTACACAACTTCGAAAAATGATGTTTTCGACGGACACTGAAGGATACCTGGAATAACAACAAAAATGGCAGGTACCGCCCGGTGCAGCAGAAACAGTAACGTTCGTCACTGAGGGAGATGAATCAATGTGTTGTGGAACCTGCTGACACAAAAGGGGCACCACATGGCGTAGAACGTATGAGGATTTGACAAAAATGTGACTGCCTCTGGGCTAGCTTCAATGACAGAGCTTGATTAAAGAGGGCTTCCAGATCTAAACTCCCCTGTAACTTCCGCTGGCGAGTCTATTTTTATTTCTACCTCCTCCCATTTGACCAAAGCTTTCTTACCAACTGTAGCGTACTTGACTCGCTGATTTGACCACATTATTTTAGTATTAACTGGCGCTAAGTGTCCGTGGACTATTGTCCTTGGATTAACTAACTTTAATGTACGTTAATCCTCACTCATCATTACATTTATTTGATATTATTTATTGTAGAACTCTCACAAGTTAACTAAGACAGTTTTTCTACTTTGCTAGGCCCCGAGTGGACATATTCCAATAAAACATTCACTGCATCAATTTGTGAACACTGCGGTCGCCTACATACCTCTTCCCAACAGTCGTTGAGGAAGATCATTTAAATCCAATCCACTGATAAAAACGCCTCCCTATACCATCGTCCAAATACTATCATGCATTGACGGATTTGAAGTTGTACTCTTCAAAGAACATCATTTTGTGGAGAAATTGCCCAGACTTTGATTGTTTCCCAATTTACAAGCAGACAAAATATAATAAACTCCAATTTCATCCTCGGGCTTGCCATGCCCGAACTTCTGAGTGTACATTGCAATCTCGAAGCCGGTGCCGTCGGTGATATGTTTATTGACACATGTTGAAACAAAATTGAGTAGCGCGACCGGAGTATCCGGTTGATGGGTCGCGACAGTCTTATGAAATTCATAAATGTTGAGTGCCAATGATTCCATTGCTTGGAGCGGGGGTGGACATCATGACGTTCCGGATGTAAGAATCCATCCACTTGAAAAGCTCGAACAAACCAACAATGTTGTCGGGATTATAGAAGACCAAGGGCCCGTATGGTAGGCTTTATTTATCTCATAAAGACAGTATGAAGGTCACAGAGAAAAACGAAAAATAGAACGTAAACGAAAGGGACAAATACAAAGAGCTATAGCCCTACAGTACTGTGAGAAGGGATACTCACACAGTAATGTTGACGTAGAAAGGCGTGTTCATGTAAGAAGTGGAAACAGATAAATCAGAACGGATAATATAATGCGTTAGTATTTAGAATTTCTAAAGTAGTGCTACACAGCAGTGACCAATAGAGATGCTAGAAAGCCGCGTCAACAACACCACAATTTTACCCATCGAACGCTCCATTCATCAAAGATATTCACGAACGATCGAGGGAGGAATACTATTCTCAGACTTCTGACTGCTTATGAGGGCTTGGATCGGGATGCCACTGATGTAGGTGTAGATTAAAGCTGTTGAAAAAAAGGCAACGCTACGGTCCTTATGAATGAGAGCGTAGTTTTCATTACTGAGGAGATTCGTATTGAAGATCCAGGTTAGAAAACCTTTTGAAAATACTTTCATTCCGCAGAAATCCAGTGGGAGGGTAGATGACGCCTGTAACTATAGATGAGGCATGAAGAATCAGCAACGGAGAAAACGGTGTAATCTGGCAACATGCCCATGTCCGGTTTCTTGACAGCACTCTGATATTCGGAAAAGAAGTAACAAAGAAACGTGCACTCCAAACTGGAGTAAACAATTGACTGTTTCTGAGCCATTTCAAGTGCTTCTGCCTGTTTAAAAGCAGTTCCAAGAGTTATCATCTTTTACATAAGGAAACTGACATGTTTCAAAACCTCAGGACAAACGCACTCTGAATAACTTCATCCTAGAGATGTTTCGCAATGACAACATAAAAGCTGGTCTTTGTGAACAAGTTTAGTTTCTGAACGGACTCATCCACACACTCTCCTCTTCTTGATTTGTTACTAACACATATTGAGCAAATGCTTCATTTTATCAGGACCTATGGTCACCACGGCTGTTTCAAACGTTGAACAATCAGAAGTTAGTTCATAAACAGTTGAACAGACATGGTTTATTAAGGTCCTTCGTTTAATTTATCTTTAAAAGACCTCAAATAGTCCAAGAGGTTCTCGTATCAATGCTTTCAGCGTCTCGAGACGTCAAAAACAATCAGGGTCTTTGAAAAACCAATTTCGTCGCAGAAAACGGTTCACCAAAAAACATAACAGAACGGATAGGTTATTGGAGAGATTTTGACAGCAGCTATGAGAAAGGAGATACGTATATAAGGAAGCAAAAATTCACACTATTCTACATCAGATAATAGACCAGATACCGTGAAGAGCGTCTTCTACGATGCCCTCTTTGATCTTGTAGGACAAACTAAACACCCGGGCATCAATGGAATTGTAAAATATATGAACGCACAACTTTGTTGTTCCACTCCAGAGGGGAAGCCTTCAGATGATATGCTGGGTGTCCGGGTGCGACGCACTGATAAAAACGATTGAGTAAGCGCACTTTATGGGTTCCATATACATATCGAGCTAAACTGTTTAACATAACAAGGGAAAATGTGTTATATCGAGATCGCCCAACGCAACACAACCATAAAAGAAGAATAACCATATCGGCATGTAGACGGTCGTGTTATCCGTTTCTCAAACATTCGCGTTATCTATCATCATGCCTTCATTAATCTTCAGCTCTCATCCGTATATGTAGGTACAATGGCTCGAGCTGCCGCTGATCTTGACAATGGTTCAGGAAATCGCAGAATACTATGTACAAATGCACAGCAGAGAAAAAAGAACAGAAAGAAAACAACCAAGCAAAAACAAGTGATTATGAAAAAGAACAGTAAAAAAATATGCAGACAAGCGCACCGTTGAGTATGATACACCTTCATGTCCGAGAGTACTTCCAGCTAACGATGTGGATGGCCAGGAACTCGCCAACGAAGCAGATGGCATCCACCAAGCTTGCCCTGTGAAGCAGTTGGGGCTTTCCTAGCTTATGACCTTGTCATTACCTGGCCGCCTTGTGGTTTCTTCCAACCACCGGCTGTCACGATGAACGATGCACAATGAGACAGGCAATTATTCGGCATTGCGAGTACGTGAGCCAACCTGCGAAGTCTATGTATTTCCGATACTCCAGTTATCGATCGCAAACTTGCACGTTTCCAAAATACTCGCCGATAAACTGTCGTGTTACTCATATAGTCAGTCCCTTTTATGCGGGCTAACGGGTGAAGACAACGGTGATCGATACTGAGAATCTCAGTGAATCTCCCATCCAAATGATTCAGGTCTCTAATCTAAAGAGCAAAAATGAGCACACAGAAGCATTATAAACTCTGCCCATAATCGACAAATGAGCCTTTCCATAACCCCACAAGGGACGAAGGTTCGCGAATGTATTATGGGATTTTTCTATCCTCGTGAACACCGCGTTAGAGTGACGAGATGGCACCACCCAGGTTAGTGAGACGGTCGACAGTCTCCAAGAGCCTGTCTGAAATAAGCAAGGCAGGATGAGTGCCAACGCAATCTTGTAGCAACATTTTGCACTCAGAAAGTGTGAAGTGCATATCACGTCATCATCGCAACATTTGACAGGTTCAGTACAAACTACATGTTCTCTGCATAAAAAGAATAAACAAAGCGATATCGTCCGCACATCCAATACCACTCAGCTTACTACCTCGTAGAGACTTCCTCGGAACCTCTGTAATGACCACTCCAGAAGATGGTTTATCATAAAGCTGAAAATGACGCGATAGGTCGGACACTTTTACCGAATGACACTCACAAGAGAGAACGCTCGAGATAACTGCCCATGAAAGAGCAGTGCGCACTCAAAACAAGCACACACCGAGTTCACTAAACTGACGAACTTCACTGGGACTCCAATGCGACGAAAAATGCCTCTAAGAGCTTGTGCATTAATCGAATCGAAAGTAGTTTCTAGGTCTGAAGAAGAACTCTGATTTTCCAGCGTCTTTTACAAGGTGAAAAGATGATCGATAGATGCGCAATTAGGCATGAAACCTACATGTTCTTCTCCTACCTGGTTCTGTTTTTTTTTTTAAAAAAAATTGCCAGATTATGAAACCCGTGAGCTACTTGAATGCAATGAGGATAACGCCGATGCCTCTCTGGTTTTCAAACAATGTCTTGGCACCTCTGTGGATATAGGAATGGCTGTTGGTAAGCCATTTTCAGTCTCTTGTATGGAAAGGAGGAATGTGGTCAATCGGGACAATAAGCTCTCAGCATAATCTTCAAAAACAGCTGGAGAAAAAAGGTCAGGAACTGGGGTTTTATTACGTCTCAGTAATTTAACCTTCAAAGTCGTTTCCGGCGGAGGATCGGCAGAAATGTTTCAAAGAGCTCCACGATTTCTATCAGCCACAGCTAACTGAACTGACTTAGACCATTTACACTGTTTCTCAAAGTGCTCAACCCATCTGTCAAGTTGCCGCGACAAACTGTACATTAGTGAACCATCATTTTCAATATACAGTTTAACCAACAACCTGATAACAGTCAATACAACCATAAGTCAAGAAAAAACAGCACCCACTGTTCTTTGATAAAACTGTCTTCTCTTTCTCTTTGGTTCCCTCCAAAAATTAAGCTTCAAGGTCCTTACGCACTCTCTTCGTACGTTGGCGTTTCGGTTCACGCCAGCTTTCATCGTATTCGAAGATGTATTCGAAAAAACTCTGCCTGCTCCAGAGCCCACCGTAATTTCCACTCTAGCCTGACCGCCAGCTTCGGCTTCAACGTCACTGGAGACCCTGTGAAAGGACCATTGAATCAAAACAGTATCTAAGGTTGAATTCAAGCGAAAGACGACACGTGAGGGTGTGTTTCGGGGACAGCACACATACAATTCGAGACTAGGGAAAGTACTTGCTAGAGCAGCTTGCTGACCCATTCATGCGGACGTCAAAAGTGTCAATTTTCACCAGTAATCTTGGCTTAGAGAGTAAAATTAAGAGCAGAGAGGAGAAACTGAAAATAAACGAACTGGTTTAGTATAGCAAAGTCAACTTCCGATACTTCCATATTGTTTATGCCGCAGAGGGGGTTGGCTTGAAGACCCCACCCCAAGGTTCTAACTCGGAATCTGACCTGCGAGCCAACAGATGATAGGGCATTCTCAGGACTCAGTTTACAACAAAAGACTTACTAAGCCTGAGGGCGCAGTAAACAAGACACTGATGTCTGACTTTGGTCACTGATGAGAACAACGGGTGTGTGCAAAACTACAGCAAGCTTTTGAGTGATCTGTTGTGTGAGTGTATATCTTCTAACCCCCTTCTTTCTGAATGAGAAGATGGCAGTACCGCAACTTCAAAAGTAGTTTCCCGGCATGCTCGTGGGATCATTCTTTACCACCTAGACGCTTCCACGCATTCGACAGTGCTATATACAATCCTATGAGTGGGAGTGACTTTCGTTCGACTGCTCTTACTTTAGCTTGTCTGACATGGTTGTACCTGCAAAGGCTTAAATCCTTATCATCGTATACCTCAGGGTCAATGTAGTGCACAAGCCAGAACACCACATCAAGGTGGCAACACAAGTCAAGCTGACGGTTGGATAAGAGCGTAAGACGTCAGATGATGTGGTTATGGGCTATGAAATCCCTGAGCTGGGCAAAGTTAGTAAGTGCCGTCCACCTGATGGCGAAGTTTGTGACCATCTACCTTGCACATTGAAAACAGTTTCTGGAACGAATGCGTCGCAGTTAATGGCGTTCCTGTATCCACAAGGTTGTTAGCGCCTCTTTTTTAATTGAAGCGTCAGCCCTGTTTCTTCTTTTCGTTTTCCTCCTTTTACACACTTTCAACTCATTGCGCATTATCTGAGTGTATCAATGCCGCTGTCAACGACGGCCAGAGCCACAGTATCCACGGGTACGACTGAAGGCTAGAAATGATTATGGGACGCCACAGGAATGTACAGGGAGACCCAGACAGGGTGGTTTACAGGATGGGCATCTAAGATCCTTCGATGAGTGCTACTAAGTGCAAGTAGCATTTTTCACCAAATGTACATAGCTGCATGTGATACACGAATGATCCAGAAGGAAGCCGTTAGACAATGAAGCCGGGAGCCGCTTCAGGTCTTGGAATGACGCTGACCTACGGCTTAAATCCGCCCATTCCGTGTAGAAAGACGGCAGAGAAATCCCTAGGACACTTTTCAGCGAGTGAATGTAGTACCTCCTAAATTCAGAAGTTATACTATCCGCACACAAAATTAGGACGCTGTGCTCAGACTTGGTGGCCGTTTTTATGAAGGACATCGACCTACTAAAGAGAGTAGTTGACAACGAGGGAAATGAAAATGATTCAAGGATCCACTTATTGAAAAGACTTGAGTTAAAGTACTGTCTCTTGAGGTTGAGGAAGAATATAAGGTAAACATCTGCACTGTCTATGGGCATACACACGGCAAAGTAAAGTTTGTATATTCATGCAAACGTTTTTACGTGAAGAAGCTAGAGGATGCTCTCGAACGAATTTAAATTCTCACGGAGTAGCAAATGCTTGGAACAAACAGAAGTTTATGAAACTACCTACACTGCAGTGTTACAGACGCTACTTCTTACAATCCCGGAGAACTCATTTCCAGAATCATAATCGGTCAATTTCCCACTTTCCCACTCATACAGTTCCTGTTTGACATGCCCAGCCGTTTCATTTCTCACATCCCTCAGAACACCGTCTGCTTTGCAGACAGTTGCCCCTTTACCCAGGTATATTGGTGGGTCCTTGCATCTCACAATAAATTTTGCGGTTAAAGGCCCAAATGTGCCTTCAATTCACATTTGTCAGGTAATACAGCGATAGCCCAGCTTTTCGCTCAAGAAGATAAGGGGTTTATGTAATTTAATGACCTGGCCTCTATGTTTTTCTACATGGTATTGCAGGAAAGAGAGGAGGTGGAAAGAGTTCAGAAGTGGTAACATCAAGTTTTTATACCCCGTCATCTACCAAGACAGCATTCCCCACATGTATATAAGTACAATCACAGAGCATTAGTAACAAATCGAAAGTGTGTTGGAACTAGTCCAACAGATTATTACCCAGTCTATAGTCACTATCGAAAACCAATCGATAATGAAAAGCAAGGACTAAGCGCGTTGACCCTCGTGTATTTGTAT
>LUCH01018859.1:0-11458 GCA_013368495.1 Paragonimus heterotremus | reverse complement strand
AGCGAATTTTTTCAGACCTTTGTCCACGATACGGTATTTGCATAGCAGACCTGAAAGTTCTGTTCCTTTTGGTCTCTTCCTTAGTTGACGTGCGCCTAATTGTATTCTCAGTAAACGCGTTTGGAAATTGATTAACAGCAAGCATTTCTTTGATGTGAGTTCGTTCAGTGGTGCAGAGCTTAATAGCTCTAATAACGAGGGATTTGTTAACCATTCTCTTCATGCTGAGTGGATGTGACGAATTAAAGTAGAGATACCAACCAGAATGAGTTGGTTTGCAACCTGAAGTCCATGTCACTCAACAGCTTTCATCAGGCAGTCTAGAAAACTCAGTTTTCAATGTGAACACAATACCGTTGCATTTTGAGTTAAGAAACTGTAGGAATTCGTCGCGAGCAGCCCGTTACATGATGACAAACTTGTCATCTACATACCGCCACAAATTTGTGGAGAGAAAACAAATTCGCTCCTTACATGTGTTCCTAGGTGTTCGAGGAAGAGGTAGACTACCGTAGGTGCAACAAGGGAACCCATTGTCACACCATCGGTTTGCTTGTATGATTTTTGTTGAATGTGAACTGGGTTTAGTGTAAGCAAAGTTCAAGACCAGTTACAATTTCAGGAGATGATAACTTAGTACGTGCGCCAAGAGAGTCATCATTATCTAATAATTTTTTAACAACATCAGTGCGAATGTTTACTAGTACAGTAGTGTAAAGAGGAGTCACGTCGAAACTAGGAAAAGTTTCGTCACTACAAAATGTCACCCCTTCGAGTGTATCAACAAAATCAAAAGAATCTATGACGTTGTTTACCAACATGTGATCTCTGTTCTTTTGTTAATGTGATTTCTATTACAACACTTCTGAGTAAGGCTACCCGAGGTGGTTGAAACGTGGAGTATTACAACTTGCTCGTAACGTTGTGTTATTCTCAATTTATTAACTAATAATTAACTTTTGTTTTCCTACGTGCTATCTTTTATCCAGCACGATGATTCCTATGAGGCCGTTTGTAGTTTTAACATTTCCCTAAATACGGTTTTCATACTAACGATCGGAAAGAGCACAGTTGGTTAACTTAAGCAGAAACGTAGTGCATTGTGAGTATTGATGCGCAGTGTCCAACGGGTCAACGCAGCAATGGAATGTGTTGGGAATAAGAAAGTAAAGAATTTAGGAATTCCATTGTTCAATGCATATAATCGTACATTCAGTGATGATATATTGAACAGGAAAATACAGTGCGGCATTCGAACTAGCGCTATAAATGTTTATCAAGGAGAGATTTGCAGACGTCTAGAAAATTAACGGAAATAATATGGTCGGAGGTAGCACTATAAGTCTTGCAAAAATTTAATGTGGAAATGCTGTCAGCATTGCAACCTGCTCTACATTACATTTCACTTGAAGTAGTGATGTCCGTCACAATATATAGAAACAAAATAGAAATATGTGAAGTCAATGACAGAAGTGGATAAAATCTGTGCAGACGGATGCTAATTGTCTTCGCAACACTCCACGTTCGAAAACCAACGCTTCTAACACGATCCCATCGCATTTGGATAATAATCTGCATATGGATTATCAGAATAGCAAAATCAGTAGAGTCGGTTCATGTGCCAGCAAACCTACCAGAAAACGTTATATCCACATCTCCGGTCAACTACACAATATGATGTTAACGCAGTCTATCAGATACGCATTTCGCAGTTTGACTCAAATATGATGTTCCACACAAACGAGTACATGAGTGCACAGATCAGCTGGTTTGTAGATATAGAAGTTTTATTACCACGCTGTGGCGTAATGACGAGTATTGCAAGGAAACCCCTGAGGAACTATCTTGCACGGCAAATTGCCTTAAATGACATTAGAGCTTCTTTGCGATAACTTCGGGTCTCCTTCCAAAAGGAAAGCAATGGATGTAGTCTTATTATCCACAGAGACTAACTTAAGTTTCAACATTGCATTAGTCTCCCACACCCTCGAAGGAAAACGCAATAAGTAGCAACTTTGTGGGAACAATGCAGGTCTTCAACGCTGTATCTGTCAGAAACTGCACAAGAATTTGCTTCCGAACCACAGAGCTAAACTTTCAGATCAAATGTATGATCGGTATCTTGCACATTTTTCAAAAGAGTTAACAGTCCTCTTTGGATACTATGCAGAAGACAAACAAGAATTTGGTATCTGCTGTCTACCTCGTTGGTTATAAACTGTCGTCACACTGTTAATGATTGCGTGCTCATGGATAGCACAGTGCTGTCACTTACATGTCGTTTATAAAATTGAAATGATAATTGCGTAACTGCTGACAAACACGTTTTCAATAATTATCGGTTACTAGCTCTCCCACTCCTCTGGTTACTCTTCACATATTTGTTGTGAAGACCATTCTTATCATGATCTTCACAATCTCCAACCAAAGTTGAGTTTGATCATCCCCACACCCCGTTCCACCAATTGGTGAGTGATTTTTATAGTGCTGTCACAGATGTCAAATTATGAAACTGAAAAATTAACGAATTCCACACCCGCTATATAAGCTGCAGAATACCATAGCGAGCTAGCCATATATGATAGACTTGACATTGACACATCAGAACTGAATATTAGTGAGTGGTCTACCAGTTGGGACATACTATTTGGGAAAATGAAAGACTTGGAATTGGAAGTAGGTGATATACTGAGATACAGACCAGCGATTGTTTGCTTTTCTACACTTATTGACATCACTGATGTTCAGTTTACTAAAGCCGTCAATGAGTACTTTCCCGTAAACCAACCACATCCATATGGACAGTAAAATCCGTGTCAGCGATGCACAAAATAACCGTGCATTTCCGTGACATCCGTTCTACGTGCATATCAAATGAAGATGGAAGGACAGTTACATGGAATTATTGTCGCATTCGCGATACGGCAACGGAAATAAGGTAGAGATCTCTACGTCGGATTCATCTTACGTGTTAGCCATAAACTACTGTACAGCATTCCAGTCAGAAGTAATGAAGTTTGTCTAGCTGTTTGTCTAGCGATCTAGCTGATGCGGAACGGATATAGCATAACCAGTTTAAATCTGGAAATGGCTGACTATTTCTCAGTTCAATACATGAGGATCGTCATTAGCAATAAAGTTAGCAGGACAGTGCAGTGACTTATTCATCTCTCCACCAGGTCTGGCCAAACATTTGTCAGCCCGGAGCTATCGCATCTGAAATGGTCACTACCAGATAGAATCTAGAAACTAGAGACCTACTGAATTAACACAAACACCTTGTCCATTGTAAAGAAAAGTGAAGTTGTTCTTGATATATTAACCCTGTTATTTGTGATCACTCGTTTGTGCACAATGTTCTCAAATTTCTTCATCCTTTCCAGCAGTTTTTAAGTGTCGCATGTTCTCCATAAACCATAAACATTCACTGAATTTAGTCATCCGTGCAGATCAGAAGTATCAAGTTAACATGATCATCGTTAGAGTGAGAGTAGTTCCCCATATTGCTCGCTTAGTGGTTGTTCATTCGTTGTTCCGAAGGTGACCTGAAATAGTGAAGGGACGCATGGCAGGTGGAACCGCTGCTGACACCCATCCGGGTACTCCCCTGCATAAAACGAGCGAGTTTATTCTGAAATTACTTTCAATTGGTGCGCCACATACAACTGCATAGGAAGGTTTGTCAACCATGTGCTGAAAAATGATGGATGCACATTTCAAACCCAACCAACTTCTTAGATGTAATTGCCAGATCTGTATTGAAATATCGGCCTAACAGTCACTTTTGATGTAGAGAAACATGAGCACTGCAAACTGAGTGCTGACTTTTGAGAATAGACGATATTGAGAACTAGTTTGCCAATAATCTACTGTGAGTAGACGTTATAAGTAGATGAACAGTTGATATCATTCTCCTACTTCAGACGTAAATCAAACGCCATGTCATGTGCTCTTTTTGTTATTCCACAAAGCTTATGGAACAGGTTACAAGAGTTTGCTGCGCGTGCATTTGGTGCCAACCAGTTTTAACCAAAAATGAACAGGAAGAAATATTACGAAAGAAAAGATACACTGTTTTCCGTTGCTGACGTCATTTTTATCACGGACAATGAGGATATCCTTCTCCTGCCAACAGAGTACGTCTGAGGTGCGCAACCTAATACGTCGAGCATAAATTAAGTTTTATCCGGGTACAGAGTTTGATTAGCACTGTGTCTTAAGAAAGAGTCATATCAGCAACACTGACAATAATTCATTCCTGAACTCTTCGAGGTAAACGCCATTAGATCGGAAGGGCAATGGTGGTTTCTCGAATTTACTTCAGAACAACAAAAAGCAAACTTGCCTGCATTCGTTTAGACTGTACATGTTACAAGCGTGAACATTGACTTGTGGATAAATTTTGATAACATGATGTCAAACATTGTCTTTATTTTTCATGAATCCACGTCTGATAAATGTGAGGGACATCGTGCCGTTCTGGCAAATTTGCTTGGAAAGGGATGGAGGGATGGAACTGAACGATTCTGGTTTAACAGAGGGCGTACAGTCTGTAGCTAGATATGAGGATGAGCTCAAATTACATCAAATGATGATTCGACGTTCATTGATAACGACCGCCCGAACGAATAATTAAAGTTCATATTAACATTTTCAACAAAAGCAAGAAATTTCGTTGAAGTACGAAGGTTTTGAAATTACGTGGTACATGTTGTACAGAAAATCCCAGTCTCACATTGGCACTGGGCTAAGTGCTGAGAAAGACTACCCAAGAATTTATCATGAACCGTCAAACGTGTAAATAAGCAATTCATGATAGACAGGCATATGTCTGATAATTGTTGATATCCTTCGAAATAAACATGATACAAACGATTACCCAGCAAACTGAACGATGACAGCTTCATCCAGGATTTACATCAAATGTGCTTGAGATTTTAAAACGAGAGAGGCACTTTGGTGAAAAGTAAAAATAACCGATGAGGTAAAATATACAATGGTTGACTTGGAGCCTGATGTGTTATAGCTGAGACGGTGGCTAACTGAGAACAACAGTGAAAGTTTCGTGCTCCCAGCAAAGCTGCGTTTACCCTCTACCGGCTAAAGCATCGTTAGTGAACGCTACTCCCGTAACTAGGTCAGTCTTCCATATTTTCGAAGAAGCCAGGAAATATCCATCGAACATAGAAACCGAATGTTCAGTCGATATAAATTCGCAGTTCATTAATGTTCCACTGCTGTAGAAACGTAGCCTTCTCAAGGCTCAGATAGATCAACCGGGGGGAACATTTGTAGTATAAGAATCACATCTGAAGTGCTTATTCTCAGGTTGATCTCTCAGTGTACAGTTTATTCTAAACGGCGAGTAGCATCGATATTTTGATATGGCAGCAACGACGGTTATTTTTAGTTCAGCTCTGGTACAACGATACATGATCAAACAGAAATCCCAATGACAGCCTTCCACTCACATTCATGTGTACCACCGATATTTGCTGACGATATGTGCTACCGTTAGAGTGATAATATACTGTTTGTTCTGAAATTATAAAATGAGCTAATATCGTGCAATTGCTGTGTAGGTTTTACTCCATTATTTTCTTGAAAGAAGAAAAAAATAACGTCGTAGACATCAGATTGGCAAGACATCCTGATCATGCATTGAGTTGACCGGTATATCGCAACACAACATGAGCATACTCATCATATACAGCGACATATTAGTGGTTCTCATTGATGCTTACCTGCCTTTCAACCGTAGAAAATGCAAACCCTGTAAAGAAACAGAGAGGAGCAGGAGAAGGAGAGTGAGAGACCTACTGGAGATACATTCCTTCATATTCAAACATCCAACATCTAGGTGCTCATACCTAGCAAACTAACAACTGAATTACAAGTAGAAGTAAGTCATCGTTAAGAAGAGGGCATCGTTATACTTTTAACGGTTCCGTGTCAGTGAGTGCACTCACTTCACAAACAATTCGGCCAAACAACAAAATTCACACCACTGAGCTTGATTTGCCACCAACTAACTCAACGTCTCCAGCCACCAACTTTGTGAGTTACGAGGTTTTTAGCCTGGGAGAAGAACCCAAACCACTTTGGTCAGCTCTTTCGTGAACGTCTTCATTTCTCTACGTCAGGTAATTATCTGTCCATCTCGCAACGTATAACTGTCGGCCTCATTGTCGGCAGAGTGTTTGGTACGGCAGATGGCTAATTGGTATCCTTTGCACATGACATAACTCTCTATGTCTGCGCAAATATGGGACTCGGTCGAAATAATTTGTTCGGCGATCACCATAAAATACCCGCTCTCTAACATTTGTGTTGCTTACTCGCTATGGCACCCGGTACAAGAGACCGAACGCAGAAATGCGTGGTTAATTATTCATAGACGGTTCACGTCTTCTGTCATGAATGACCGCGTTTCGCTCCTTTAAAGTAATACAACTCTCACGTTTACCCTGTATGTGCGAAATGCACATCTGTAGACAGATGTGCACTGGATTGACGTATATCGTCGTAGCCTTAGAGATACGCAATTGTATTTCATTACTCACATCTCCACTACCGCTTCTGCAGTTACCCATGTACAAAAGCGAGTAAACAATTTCCATAACTTGGATATCCAACATTAAATCTACTCAACTACAAATATCTTTTAGGAGCACTTCGCACTTGGATGCTGCAAAACATATTCCCAAATATTTGGCAGAACGCGAAGAAGCGTCCCGCGTTGTTAGTGCTGTGTGAATAAAGGCAAACGACAACATTTTGTCATCAACATAATCTAGATCAGCCAATCTTCCACCGCATAATATTTCTACAACCGCATCTTGTGACTGCCGAGAAAATGCTCCTTTATAGCGTTCATCAAAAACAGAAATAATTCAAGCGCTGAGTCTCGGCGCGCGTCCCGTCCGGTACTGAAACGTTCCTGCTGTTCAAGAAAAGCCTTTCCCTGAGCTGAAGTATGGGAATAAGGTATGTTTATATAAGTGGTCGCTGCACCTCTGCGTTCGGTTGACTTTAAAACTGCAGATCGATTCACCAAATCGAACGCGCCTTTATATACAAGAAAGACGGCAGCTGTTGGCCAGCGGTACGCTTGAGGTCGCCACATAAATTAGACAAGATTGTACTTGTGATCTGTACATTGTCGCCCAGGGCGAATTCGTGCCTATTTGTTCATAACTGTCGCCTCTGAAGCTACGGTGACTAGTCAGAACGCAGTGGATGCAAACGTGTTTACAGTGAACATCTGCTCAAGTTTCGCAAACATCTTGACTACAGGTCAGTCACAATCACTATAATCCCACACCATTGGTTGACCTTGAATTTTTCGTGTAAAATCCAGTCAACGTCCGGTCTATTACTATCCAACTATATACATTGAAACAGCCGTTTTTACCATCATCTGCAACTGGTTACTTCTACTACTGAGTGTTTTGATGGAACATGATTGAGGGCATTCGTTTGAGAAAAACTGTCGCGAACAACTTTTTATTGGTAATTATCTTCAGAAGACTGATTGTTGTAGGGTTCGCAATGAAATCTCTCACGAGGCGTTTATAGAATCAACCCCACAAGTCTGCTAAATGTACGTTCGTTCATATAACGCTTTGGACACTCGATGCATTCTTTTCTTTAAGAACCTGCTGATTTGTTTTCTAGTATCTGAACATTCAACTGCAACGTCCTGAGTATTCTATGTTTAGCCAGTTTAACTCAAAGAATGACAAACACACCTTGTGTGGATAACTCTGAAATATTTTGAAAATGACATTATCACAGCTTAATTGGTCGCTTAATTTTTGTCAAACGCTTTCATACCCCAACACGTCACAGTTGCCCGTGAGCAATCCTGGTTAAAATGTGAACACACACAAGCACTTACTATCAGTTGGTTGTCGGAATATCATCCGCGACTAACCCACTTCCGATGACGGGTGGAAACTTTCGGATTACACGATAAATGCAAAAAGAAACGTTACTTTTCGAAGGAGAATTCTCCACCCGCTGATCTAAATGGCTGTAATGGCACCAGTCACGGAGCGGCGTATCCTACATTGTGAATGCTTCCGTTCCCGAATGTGTAACACACGATCATTTCTGTTTGAAAATTATTCACAGCCCCCTGTCGATTCCCTTTTGGAACATGCTCTACTTGTGTTTTATGTATATGCGTTTGTTTCCCCGCATACACTGAGATATCTGTGATCGTAAGCACCTACAAACAAATGAAACTTGGAAGGTGACAAAATATAAACAGACGTTTGTGTTGAAAGTGGCAATTACAGTTGAGCTGCAAGGTACAGTTGTACTTTAGTCCACCAAAAATTTATATCCAAACTTTTGAACTAAGTTTTCAGGCACATTCAGTTATTTGGAACCACTATATAGCCGCTTGCTGGTTTGCAATAAGTAAGATGGGTTTCAGCGCATATCTTGCGCAAAGCCTGCATAAACACATAACAGACGTTCAGGGCTGTGAGCGGACCTGAACCAGGCGTAGACAAACAGAGCTCTAGACCTCCACAGGATGTACGCTCGCATGTAACTACTAGATAAGCCTTCCCGATAATCACCGGTAGACATTCACGAAGGTTCGCTTGAATTGTCCCAGCTTGATTTGACCATATTTCCTACACTGAATAAAGGACAGTAGTGAGCTCCACGAATTACATGGATATACACCAGTAGTAGACGCATTGTGCTGTAGGACTACTCACTCTAATGCAATGGCCTTTAATGTGTAACCTGAACATGCTCACCCTGCAATATCCAGTCTCGCCAAGGAGATGGCATTACTAGTAAACGTTCTTGTGATATACCAATTTAGATCAATAAGGCAATAGTGTGACACTCGTTTCCTCGTAAATGTTATCATGAAATCGTCGCTTTGCTCACCCTGGAGCCTGTTCATCCGCGCTATCTAATGCAATTTCCTGCAGTGCAGTGGTTGACGCAGACTGTGTGTACACCTTTTTATACGGGTTTTAACAATCCCGCAACGTGATATTACATTAGTTAGAATATCTGGTTGCAAAACATAGTCTGCGATTGAGTGACTTCAGGTAACTGCAAGCATGAAAATAAAATTTAAACAAATAGAATATTTTTTCTAGATTCAGGTTTCGTAGTATCCAGGACTCCTGTTTACTGATCATCTGGTAGTGCAGAAGCTAATTCCTTAAGAACCAAAGCATTCAACTGAACAGAACAAAATGAACTGGATATTGTTGGTCATATCCTTGGTCACATTATAGGATTACGTCTACTGCACAGAGGGATAGATGCTTAGAAATGTTGTTAATCATATTAATGATTTGGAAATTTATCAAATCGCCTGATGCGTGCTACGTAAATTATGCTCTCAACAACATTGAGGACCACAACATATAGGAAGCTTTGCGTACGTAGACTTTTCAAGATTGGCATTCCAAGATGAAAAATCACGTTACATGTTCAATTATATTCCTAGTGTACGTTCTTTGAAAACACGTTTTGTGCTTCTCATCGGAACACCTCCACTACCTCGGTTTAGACTGACTAACACATGATTGTGGAAGTGTGCCCATTGATCACCAAAAATCTATTCCTACAAAAACCTCGTTGTGAAGACTGTTTCAACCTACATGTTCGTTTCTCTTCCCAAAATCAAGTCTGAGCATTGCGCAATTTTTCTATTTATAAATGTTAGGCTAATGCAGATCAGATCCTGCGGTGGTTGACATGTTCGTGGTGAATTTCGGAAATAACAATCTATGTGAAGTTCATCATGCGGCCAATTGATGTTGAAGGGGACTCTGATGAAGTCATCTGTATATTAGATATTAATTGAGGAACATACAAGTTACCAGCAGCTCATATGAAGACAAACGAGATAATTAATTTCACTTTGGAAACAGCTCAAGACACAGATGATTCGGATGGAGAAAATCTACAATTCCTTACTCTCTGCAATCAAGTACATGATTCCCTGAACCACTTGTGGTTCTGACCAGTTTCTATAAAGTCATGAGAAATAATGTCCATAATCCATGAGAAAGCCGAGAGGATCACTTAGCCCTCGGTTACGATAACTGCAATCAACCAGAATACCTCACTAATAAGAATCACTCATGTTGGATGGCATACAGTGGGCACATTGGTCAGTACACTCTGACATTCAGGTGTCTGGCAAAAACAACTCACGAACGAGGTGCAAGGAGGGCCAGTGTAACTCTCGCTTATTCACCCGAAGTGATTGTTGTTTACAACAGCAAAGTTGTAGTGTTGGTTATCAGCATGATGGATGAATATCGATATAAAGCTGTTTGAACTAGTAGGATTGAATGAAACATGCCGCCTTTTCAATTGCCATAGTGTGGATTCTGACTTTGTTGTACAGTACATTCATTTAGCATTTTTCATAGGGCGCAATCCTATGGATAGGATGCGCGTTTTATTACTGAACGTTCCAGTTTCTCCGAAGGGTTCTAACATGTGTTAGACAAAACTTAGTTTTGGATTTGTTTATTTTTGACAGACGCCTCAGTTTGATAGGCTGTTCCAGGTTCTAATAGGTTTGAGATGATTGTGCTAACACTTTTATGTCTGGCTTAAAATTCAACAAAACAGAAATCTTCAACGTTTTTACATTTTCTTCGCCATCCTAGATACACCCAGCAGAGCATCACAAATATAGTGAGAGAGCATTTCACTTCATTATTGCTGAATTGCACACCACTTTCTACATTTGACGGCCAGCTAGTTTGAAATAAACACAAATGCCTGAACCACGAGCCATGGCGATAGATAGGTTAGCCGATAAGTGCGGGTGAGAGCCTTCTCCTGTAACGCGATAAACAATCGATTGGACTCCGTATTCAAACTAACTCTACCTGATGAATATGCACAAGGACGAAACCGGTAGTGGAATGTTGAGTTGAAAGTGAGCATCGAGACGCATTGAGAACACCATTCCGGGCACTTGCGATCGTATCAAATGCCAAGTCGCAGTCCGAGGTGGTGAGTGTTCATCTCCATTTTTGTTGCCCTAATTAGCCTGATCCATCAAGCTAGTGCTAGTGTTCTCTTTATTGAAACGAACAATCATTCGTATCAAACCACATCAGTCTCACATATTTCAATGAACAGCAGATTCTACACCACTACAAAACATGCAAGTTCAATAGGAATTTAAGCACAGCGCACACCAAGCTTTTTTATAAAATGTAACCGGTCCGTGTCTATCCGGTTGTGCTTCCTCCCACGGAAAGTCCGACCCCGTTCTGTAGTCTGGACTAAACGGGTTAACATCGTACCAACCACTCTTCGTTTTATTTCGATAAGCCAGCAATTGATTCACACCCGTCCAGAATTGCATGTCCTCCTCGGGTTATTTTGGCGAATTTCTTCAAACCGTATAATTATTTCTGGTAAGTTCCTTCCCAAAGAAGGCGCATTTTTG
>LUCH01018858.1:0-11181 GCA_013368495.1 Paragonimus heterotremus | reverse complement strand
GACAAGGAGCGTGTCACGACTACGAAGCTGGAGTTTAGACCATAGTCCGTCACACTTCTCTGGGGAGGTGAATTCCCCTGTGACAGTTGGTACTGGCAGCTTCTGGCTTAGAAAAACAGCACAGCCTCCCATGCGTCCACGAGTTGACTGTGTTCGGTACGTGCAGTTCGTTATCGCTGATATCTGTTGAAAGCCAGGTTTCCGTTGAGCCAATAATATGAGGATAATTAACGTGCACCCACTGTCTGATTTCAGACAGTTTGTTTAGAAGGTTCAGACAGTTAGTGTGCACGCACCTGAGGGCTACCTCCTCATTTGACTTGTTGCAAGAAGAGAATAAAGAACGCAAGGAAGATCCTAAAAATGTAGTCCTAGTAGTGGGTGGGAGTGTGTATACGGTATCAGAGTTTTCTTAACCCTTTTGGAGGGTTGCGGCCGTTTCATCACCGCCTGAGCATATGTGAGCGTTTCTGCGGGCCGCCCTTTCCGCTTCTGGTTGCGCAGGTTTGATGGCTTGTGGACCGCTTTCACTTTTTGAAGTACTGGAGGGTGGTTTGCAGTTTTTCAAATCCGAGAATTTGAGTGTGGTTTTTAGTTAGAAGAGAACCTAGGAAGAAATGGCCGTGGCACAGCGAAGGGAAATGCGTTTGGAATGATTTAATATTAATCTTTCTAAAAGCATTAGGTGATCCAATTTCACTCATTGGGGATGGTGTATTGCGTCCCCGAGCTCTCCGTCTTTAATGCTTGCATTTGCTTTGTTGGCTTCGCCACACGTACATTCAGAGTAACGATCGCATCCCGACTACTCGAATCGATCTAGAATACAGTGGCTCCGCGTGGTTCCTTTTAACCGTCGTCTAGCCCTCAGAAGCGGCTCATCACGCGGCAAGCCTAAGTCTAAGTGACGCCAACCGCCAAACTGGCACATGCAGACCCATACATCAGTCAGACAGTAAACACTCTTCCAAGTCCGGAAGCATGCATGCGGTTGCCATCTCCACATTTAGTTAACTAGAACGCTCCAATTGGGTGAGACTCAGCGCGATCAATATACAGGCACGCATGATGCGGTTAGGCCCGGTTCGGAACAGTAAACAACACAGCTGAAGAGGACACGACACTGTCCGGGCGAGCGCTACTGAATTAAGCTTGTACAGCGATTCCATCAATAAAGATCCACACTGCCTTGTCCAACCTCTCCGTTGACCATCAGCAAGGTATCGATATTTGTTAGTGAGAACTCAAGCTACCACGGTTAAGAGCTCCACTTCATCCACTTAATCCAGCTGGCGGCATCTACCAGGGGTGATAACGGCACCCATCAGGTGCATCTGGCCTGCTTCCCGTAGGGATACCATTAGAGTGCAGTAGCGCGACATGCACGAAAAGCTGTGCAACAAGTAAGCCACGAGGTGGGGACTGTCACGGATTCCAGCCTCGTCTTTCGAAATGTAGAGGAATCCATGGAGATACTCACCAATGAGTGTATGGGGGCTGATCGTAACTGGTTCAAAGTCTGCATAACACAGCGTTTGCTCCCTGGGCTCTTAGGCGTCATAGTTCGTAAGCATACTCGCCAGTGTAACGTTCCAGGGTGCCCTCCAACCCCGTGACCCTGGCTACTGAAGGTGTCCTGTCTACCACTGAGGAACGTCGAGCCCTCCGGGGCTTTGCGCTCAAACCCAAAAGACCTGAAGTAATCGTCCAGGGGTCGCACGATGTGCAGCAGGTTAACTTGCGCTCAAACTTATGGGTTTTCGGGCGGTTTGCCGGAAGTTATCTTCCACCCTTTTAAATCCGGCGTTGCTTGATCACTACCCTACAATCGTGGTTCTAGCTTCGTTTGTGTAGTTCACAGCAACGCGCGTAGTGCAAGGGACAAGATGCATGAAGCGAAGGCTCTAGTACGTGACCGACAACCGGAAATGCTTGCCTTAATCGCGATGTGGCCATCATCAGATATATAAGGCAGCGTACTGCCTCCAATGGACTATGCGATGTTCAGATGTGATCGTATGCCTCAGCAAAGAGGGGGTTAGTGTTGCCCTGTACATCAAAAAGATCCTGATTTTATGAGGACCGGGTCATTCAGTTTTCCTAGTAGAACTGTCGAAGTCAGCGCGGTGAATGAACATGCGTCCGATAGCATTACCGACGGCAACTGACGTCCACAGGAGGCATACTTCAACTTCGTGTGTTATTTTGCAGTTCATCCGTGGACAAGACAAACGGATGTCTGCTCTTAGAGACTTCAACGTGACAGAGGTGTTTTGGTAGTCTTTTTCCTGTTTAGCTGCAACAGGAAGCTCCACACGTGAGCTGTTAGATCTTACCGTTCAAATACAACAGGAGCACCTTGTTAACCAACCAACAAAAGTTACGGCGGACCAGACCCCCTCAACATTGGATCTCGTACTCACGAAATTCACCGATTCTGTTTGCGGCTGGATTATCCAACAGCCACTAGGCTCAAGTGAACATGCCGTCCTGTCGTTTTACTATTGCATTACCAGGGATAAAGATGATGCTCGACTTTTTGCCAACATGTTGAGGGCAGAATTCTGGGCTGTGAGGGTTGCCGCGGTTCCCCAGGCGTGCCAAGTCGTGGAGGGGGACTGTACAAAGACTACCTAGCAGAGACTGCACGGTGAAACTGTGTTCACTTGTGCATATCACACAGCCCTTTTAATCATTGAGCGGAACACCCAAAGCCCCGTGGATTTACCAAGAGGATAAAAAGGCGATCTGAAGACGTGTAGGTGTTTGGAGGGTGTATATTGGGGCCTGGTCTTTCACAGTTTTTGAGGTTTAGAGGGTAGCTTGAAGTGCTCCAAGTGGTTTTCCAGAACTACTGAAGTACGATATGCAACAGAGATGGTTGACACTGCTCTCGCTAAACCGAAGCGTCTATTTGAGACAGTGAGACGTCTTGGGCACGCAGAGTACCCTAGTACCTTCATCCCAGGATCAAGCCGGATATCCTGTTTACCCTGGTATCCATAAGGCATGCCTACTAGAGGACCAATACTTCGGCCCATTTGTACCAGAATCTCCCGTTTCATCCAGGAAATCAGAAACACAATTCGAATAGCACCTCTTCTTGCGGCTTGTGGAGATCCCTGAGGTCAGAACTCTCCGATTATTAAGGAAACTGAACGCCACAAAGAGCAGCTGGACTGGATGGACATGGACCGAAACTATTTCGTGAACTTGTGGGGGTTCCATGTAGTCCGTTTATTCTGATCTCTCAGAAGCCCCTTGAAAACGGGCACTTCTCTTGGAGTGACGTGGAGCGTTGATTTGTCCCATATTTAAGAAGGGGAGTACTACATCCGCCAACTATCGACCTGTCACCCTGACATGTGTTTCGGTGAAACTCCTCCGGAGGCTGGCAAAAGGATATCTAGAAGCCCATCTGACCTTTTCTGGACTCCTTAGTCCAGTTCAGCATGGCTTCAGGCGTGGGCACTCTCGTCTCACGACCCTTCTTACTGCGAGGAGATTTGGGCGAGGGTTGTGAGTCGGAGTTGTGCCGATGATATCGTTTTCACTGGCTTTAGCAATGGCCTGTGAAAAGGTACGAAGGCTGTGCATGAAAGTAAACCTTTTTGAATTGAGTAGAATGATTTTACGATGGAAATCTGCGTTTCTGCGAGGCAGGGAGCAGTGTGTCCGTGTAGAAACGAGTACTTCTTTGCGACATGTTGTGATGAGCGGGGTGTCAATGGGTTTGGTTTTAGAGCCTCATCTCTTCTCGCCTTAAGTCAATAAACTTCCCGGCCCACTAGGAGGGCTTTCACCAACATCTGCGGATGACCTCAAGATGTGCGAGATTGTGAACGGTTCAGTATGTTCGGAGACCATAGACAAGCCTTGGTGTGGTCAGCAAAGTTATTGACACCAGAAAATCGTATGACACTTCGGTTCTGCTGTTCATCGCCACACCAACGTACGCACTAGTACAACCGCGGCTGTCTGTTGTGGGCCAGCAAGTAGGTCTCGGCTTTCTTATTTGCGATGACTTCGGGGCCAGTAGTCAATGGCACCAGGCCGCCGGCAAGACTTTCCGTCTGCCATTGATAGCCTGTCGAGTCTTTTGGAGGCTGTCATGTGTATGTTCTGCAGGCCCTTTACGGCATTTGTGAGACCTCGAATATTGCATCCAGACAAACCCGTCAAATTTAACGTCGAATACGATGAACTTTGGGAAGGTCATGTATGTGGATACTAGCCTGGCGTAAGGTTTGAAATGCCTATCACGCTCACAGACCTGAAACACTGGGGATGTAATTGCAGTTTTATCGATGGCCAAGGGGTGATCTGCTCTAAACCCACCACATTTGTCGCGACCTCTGGACTGTCTGTGTCGACACACCCACAGGTTCTCCGTGAACACCACTGCAACACCCCACAGTTGGAGGACTCACGTGAGCGACAGTGATTCACCGTACAAATGACGGAATGTCCACGTGTTGAAACGGATAGTATAATAGTTAGTCACGGGACCAGTGGGTTGGAAGCCGAATTCACACCCACCCAAATGAGCACACGAATTCCTAGAAAGCGTTTATTCAGCAGCACGACAACGTGATGAAAAAGAAGTGTGTACAAGTCGACCAAACAGACGTCTTACAACTAATCACTTCTATCTTCCGTTGATGCTTCCTGCTGGTGGCCCAGGTACGTGGCCTCCGCTAAACATGAAAAGGGGGAAAGCAGTTGTTATGACTTCGTCTAACACCAAGTCTAGTCGTACACCCTGCTTTATTCGGTTGCCGTGGGGTGAAGAAGGAGTTTTACTGCATATCCCGCATTCTTACCTCGGTATCTGGCTCAAGAAAGAAAACCGCCGAAATATGTTCTACGGAGGCGCGTGTGTTTGTCTTAATTGCGCAACGAGTGAAAACGACCTTAACGAGTGTTACTTTCGCATTTCGGTATGGGTGATGTTGATTTGCGCAAATAACGTTGAAATACAGAAATAACTTATTTATTATCATACAGGAGAATGCAGAAACTGTTTGTCATATTACTATTTCAAGTTCAAGTTCAATTTACACAGAACGAAATGGCTATTGCCAATCGAGTGCCCAGAATATTTGCACCGGGGTGCCGAAGAACAGCACCTAGAGTTGCGACTGTCCCACTTGAAGCGGGAATGACGGATAGTTCAGATTCCGTTTTTCGATTTCGAGCCCGTTTTGATTATCGAGTAATCCATGTGGGCAAGAAGGATGAGAGGAAGGAGAATGAAAGAAAAATAATCGCAATCCTCAATGGCCGTTTAAATGCATGATAAGTGGCGTAAGTTTTCCTCACACTACTAACTGATGGCACTGTGCCATTTTAAGGACATGGGTTATAACGAAGCATTCAAGGCTGTTTTCGAAAATCGTTAATTTGACACGTTCTTACAGTTTCAAGAGTGCCACAAAAGACACATGAGGAATGTCGGTGTTATTTACATACGCGGAGCGAGCCGTAGGTAAAAGTCGATTCTGAAATACGGCATGGTGAGGTGACTTGAAACCGTCTAGATTTTCTACCGTCGTACGAAGTACAAAAGACGGAAGTGTGGATGCAGAGTTGTGCGACGTATTTAGTGAGTTGATACTTGTTTTGTTTAACAACTTAGTTCTCGCAACACCTGCTGCAAGTCACGATTTCACGTGGTGCAGAGGAACGATTTTCTGGTTATGAGCTCTCCGAAGTTACAGCACAACCATCCACTTAATCGTCTGGTATACGAGTCTCATCTTACCAATCGCAGACGCATAGTCAGTTAATTGGATGAATTTAACAGTCTTTTCGAGTACAATACACCAACTTTCAATACTAAACAGTGTGCAACAGTTGTTTACGGGAAGTTTATCAAAACGACCGACGTTGGAAACATTCGACGCAAGTTGAAGCCGGCGTTGTCCAGTGAGTTTTGGGTGTAATGTTTTAACGGAGCTCCAGGGAACCTTGTGAAGGTGTCCGCTGGTATGGCCGAGAAAGTTTTCCTGCTCGACTTGCAGGATGAAAAGGCTGAACCTACACATATTTGCTTTACTCAGCGGCCGCAAGTTAAGCTGTTTAGACGTTTTTCATATGTGGTGAACATGGATGCCACACACGGGACCAACGGACACAAATATGTCGTGAGGCATTCTGGTACTCTTGAAGCTTGAAGCTATATCAGCTCCTGGCTACCGATAGTATGGGACACGGTCGATCGTTGAGGTGGGGTTACATACGAAGTGAGAAGTATGCATCACTGCGTACGCTGTTCGAAATATTTCCAGATACGGTGGATGTGTGCATACCGCTGAAGACGTTCGTGACGGACAAGATGGCCACGCAGATGAAGGCATCCCGTGTGGTGTTCAGATGCTACGTCCTCTTGTGTCACTTTCATGTATGTGACGCCGTCCGATAGCATGTAACCGATTAACAATACTTTGTCAAGACCATTAGTAGACAAATTCCTTTCGCAGTCGACATTTCTTTCACCGAATGACAACAGCAGACGGTGAACAAGAGTAAGTTGCACGGTTACACAATCTACGTCATATGTTCAACCGGGGCTCACGCATAACTGACCGAACAGATAAGAAGTCCACAAAATATTTGCTGTGTAACTGGCTTTAAGTCAAGTCGAAGTGGGTCATTCTTGCACAAAGTTATGATGTCCACTTCGGAAACCACACAAATAATAAGAAGAATGCCAATGGACGGTTGAAGAAAAGACCGCGCCCCGGGAACTGCCTAGCTACTGCTGTTCAAAAAAATACGGATTTCCGACGGGTGCCTCACGCATGAATTCGAAATGCAGACTACTTACGGATGCAAACGGGGTAAATTTGTGGGTGATGGCTTGTACTTGAAGATAGTGACCACATTCGCCAGTCATCAAGTCCAAAAGCCTCTGAACGCACGAATCCCACATTTGCATTTCGAAACGTCTCCTGAATCCAAGATGAACCGTTGTACATTGATCACCTTAAATATTGCAGCTGAGGGTGAAACATGATGGCAAACGTTCTGTTGTGGATAGCCTGTGGAGGACCTGAGGGTGTGTTTTTTCACCGCTCAATCTGGCTTCTTTACATCCGCATTCTGTTAGTATTTCCAAAGCATTCCTTCCCATACAATGAGCACTTCGGCACCATTGATTTCCGTTCAAAAATGCCGTTTCCTCATTCACGATAGATAGTTGGCGGAGTATAACCTGTCAATTTGACGGTTAGTTGGCCCGAATCTTAAGCCGCTCGCTGCGGTGAACTTCAACCAACAGTACAAAGCATTGCACCATTTACCGGCAAAACTACATGAATGCAACAGCCGTACGGCTGTGACCCATTTCAACAGTATCATTCCTTTTACCAGCAAAACAGCTGAACGTGAAAACGCTTACTTTCCTTTGTCTGACTTCCCGATCATCATATCTTCAAGCAACCAAGGTGGGCGAAGAAAATTCAAACCGGATCATCATGTGCTTACTGAGGTAAACTGATGCAGACGGACAGCTAACGTTGTGAAACTGATCAGCTGATCTTCCATTCTGACTGCATCCGAATTGCCGACATATGAGAGTGTCCTTTCAGTGGCAAACAACTTCAACCGCTGTTACCTGATAACTGTATGCCTTCAATTTATACTTGTCAGTTCCTTCTATTTCAGCCAAGGTTCTCACACGCCCAATGAATATGACGAAGAGATCTTGTACCTCGCCCATCAGGGATGTTGACCTGAACATGTCCGTGGACAACGTGTCCTTTGCACAGAAGCCCAAAAAGCCGCGAATGCACATATCTTGGAGTGATTCATCTGTAAGACAGGACAAATGGACGGAACAGTTATAGGTGGTTAAGCATGGAGTGCAGTTTGGTTTAACTAGTAAGACAGAATAAATGAATGGAGCGGGCATAGAACTACGTACATATATGTTACTTTTACGGTCTTGAAGGGGTCTCCGATGTACGCTTTATAAACATTAAACTCAGGCTCACGGCGATTTGAAGATTAAGTGTGCTGCGAATACGTCATACGGTCGACAACAAGTAAAAATTCACGCCAAATATAACTAGGAAAACGCCACCAACGTGCTCAGTTTCGGCATATAATACTACGTTTAACGATCGCTTCCACACTATACTACGTTTGTAGCCTTATAAAAAACTTAGTAAACATGACCGAACAATGATTTGATCGTCGGAATAAAAGTCCATTTTTCTGGTACAGAAAGACTAGCGTTTTGAGGATAGTGAGTAATTATATTGAATTTTATTATATTGGAACACTCACATGTTTGTCCACCGCAGTTTCAAAATTTTGTAACATTTCTAATTAACCGTCACGTCACTGAACATGTGCGCATTTATTCCGCACGCAATTGGAATATTAGGGCAAAAACGTTTCCCGCAGCCGAGTTGCGCGATTCCCGAGCTGAACCACGCCATAATATTGAACTAACCACGGTAACCTAAAAAGCAGCATTTTCCCAGAAATTCACCAGATACTACTGGTCCGCCGAGTGGATGTTAAATAAATCTCCGTATGACCATGTGAGAGCTGAATCTGGTCTAGTACGGAGCGGTACAGGTCACTGGAATGATCTTCCAGAGGATTGTTATAAATCTACCAGCAGTGCGGGATTAGAACACGGGACATCAGAGCGTACATTGGATGTTCGCTACTCAGTGAGTACTGTATAAGCGTCAAGGCGACTTGTGTGTCCCACAATCGTGGCGGGACTCAAGCAGCGTACAGATTGGTGCCGCCCTCATCGACCAACGGAGTATTCGTCCACACATACAAGAATATCATTACTGGTTGTAAAGGCGACAAACCACAGTGTACCTCTATTGATCCAAGTGTTTCTATTTGCCGATGAACAAGCGTGTAAGGACTACTGACGATAACCCACGTAAAGGAAGGAAAAAGTGAGGAAGAAGAAAGAATGTCAGGAGTTTGCATGAGAATCGACGATTCTGCAATTTTATCTCAATATTGTCTCCCAATACCCGCGGTTATCAGTGGATTTCAGTCCCTTGATAAATCTGATGCTCTGTGGCTTCGACTGGCATTGCGTGGCCCAGACTCACTCTTAGTGGGGGTCATTTACCGTTCTCCTTCATCCAACAACTCCGACGATGAAACTCTCCTTATGGACCTAAACAACTTTCTAGGACTACAACACTTTACTCATCTGTTTATTATGGGCGACTTCAATGCTCCCAAGATAAACTGGACATCAGTTTCTCACCAGGACTGTGAAAGCGGATTCTCAACTTCTTTATCGACGCTGACACGACGGAGAGCGTGGAAGCAGCGTGTGAATACCTCAACGCGGCATCGTCTTGGCCAGATTCTGTCTCTACTCGACCTGGCTATCACCATCGGGAGCCACGTGGTAAATAGAATGATAAACACGTGGATAATCACTTGAAAGCTACTTGCACATAGTGGCCACTTTCTATTCACCTTTGATCTTATCTGTTACTGGTTACAACAACCATTAAAGTAGTCCACCGTTCGAGATTTTAATCGGGTTGAATGTACCGGCCTGAAAAGTTACCCAGGTTCATTTCTCCTTATTATGAACCCATGGGACAGAACTACTCCGTACTTCGAAGTGCAACTGAGAAAGCGAATGACTTATCTGTACCGCGCAAACTGCGCAATTTCTCATGATGGCCACCGAATCCGCGCAGCTTACGTCGTCTTCTCAATGACCGTTCGCATTTATTCGCAAAGCAGAAGCCAGCGGAAAACCCTGGGTCTATGAGTGCATTTCACATCGTTCGAAATTGGTGTAGACGGGGAATCCGTGAACACACCAAAGTCGTACAAACAAAGGTCCTCCTCACGGATCGATTTACTGTGACTCGTGACCACAACGTTACGCCCACACGTCCACCGTTGAGCGATCCTTACGCGCGTGCACCTGCATTGGCTTCCAACGACCCACAGTTTGCTAACACCACTGTAGTCGATGTCACATGCACACTTGGTTGGCGGCATCCGAAACGGATTAGCTTGTCACAGTGACCGAAGCCAAAGGACGCCTGCGCCTCAAACCATCACATCAAGTGGCTTGCGCTGCACTACACGCATACGCACACACACACGAACGCAAGCACAGCAACGCATACAGACAACCTAACGCCGGACATTAGCCTATGACACTTGATTCAACCCAGTGCCCCTGGTTCTCCCACCACCAAATCGGGACTGCGATATCCTGTCGTCAATGACTGCCTTTCAGATCAACAGAAGCACGCTTGACGATGAGCAAGAAAAACCGACTGGATTCGGGAACCCTATGCCCCTGCCTCGAACCGTGGGAGGCTGTTGTCTACCAGCGCAATACACTGAACTACCAGGCTGCCGGCCGCCATGTCCTGTGAGCTGAAATGAATTAAACTGAACTGAACACGTGTATCAATCTACAAACTACTGGTTGATCTTGACACGATTAAGCGTTGGTCGGACGATTGCTGTCTCTCACTAAATGACAGCAAGTGCGCACATATGTCACCCGGTGGAGATTCTGGTAACGCCTTCATGATTCATAGTGCACCCGGCGCAGTAGATATCATGAAGATCGATCTGAAGAAAGATCTGGGCATCTGGCTGTAATCTAACTTATATTTTGCGCATCACCACGGGATGGCGGCGATAAAAGGGTTTGCCTCTCTTAGGAAGATTAGGCGCAATTTACCCCGCATAGACAAGAAAGCGTTCCAAACGCTTTACGGGGTTAATTTAAGGCCGCTTCTCAAGTACGTTGATCAAGTCGTTTATACCGGTCTGAATGAAGACATGTTAGCCATTGAGCGTGTCCAACGCGTGGCAACCAAACTAGTGACAGGCCTGAGAGACGTCGTGTACAAATCACGACTAGAAATTCTTGACCTATACTCACTTGAAATTCGACAAGTCCGCGGTGGTTAAACTTTCACACACTCACTTAGAGCAGACCTAGTTAATCAGTTCTTCACTGTAGTGCATAATGAAGGTCGGCGTGGACAAAACATGAAGCTATCCAAGCTTCGTCCTCGGACCTTTCTTAGGTAACAATTTTCTCCCTACAGGGTTGTTAACCTCTGGAACAGTCTTCCTATTGTAGTTGTCAGTAGCGCTTCTAGCGACCGCCTCAAAACATTACTTAACTCACATTTCTCAGAAGTC
>LUCH01018857.1:0-10976 GCA_013368495.1 Paragonimus heterotremus | reverse complement strand
ATTATTATTATTATTATTATTATTATTATTATTATTATTCAGGCCCAAAGTCGGTAGCCTACTGAGTATATCCGGGTGAGCTATTCTGTCGAAGTTCTTGATAGAATCTGAAACATCAACATTCACTAGGTAGTCTTCTCAGGCCGCTGTTGTCCGGGAGTCGACTGACGCTAATAAATTAGTGATGCTTTGATAGCCATAACGTAACCCGTGCTGTTGATTTGTTGAACAACTAATGAACTGGAGTCCGGCTCTCATGTTATCATTCAGTATGCTCTCCACTCCTTTGGAGAACATGAAAGCAGTACCAATGAACGATAATCGCTTACGCCAGTTCTGTCATCGTTCTTGCAAACATACGAGATGTCGTCGTGCTTCAAAGAAGTAGGAAAGGCATCTGATAAGTGTGTGACGGAACAGTGCAAAAAACACGGAAGATGGCGCCGCATTAAATTCCTGATAATTTCCCAGGCCTAGCGAGAAGGACTCTGTCCTGGCGTTAGGCTACAAGAAATCAGGGGAGGCTTCGACTGTAGTGATCAGATACAAGCTTCCTGGTTGTTCCTTGCTATCTGAGTCATCAAACCCGCTGACGTATTGGGAGCGGAGTGCTTCGACAGTGGCTTAACAGTTGGCTGACAGTAGGCGGGCTCATTAGGGTCAAAACGGATGATTGAGATATTTTAGCAGATGCAGATTAGCCACAGAACCACTCGCGGAAGTTAACGATGAATTATGCTAGATCGAACTGATTCATTACTCTTATCGTACTTGTGTACCGATTTCAAACATTTTTGTAAGTTCTGTTTGTATAACGGGTATCAGATAATGATAGGCTGTTCTACAGGAATGTTTTCTCCTGAATGAAGAGTTTCGTATGAGGACTGAGTTGCGACGCATTTTTGTTTTACACGGGAGGACAGAATGGCTTTGTTTAGTCAGTCAGTTATTCGACTGCAATTTTCTTCGGGACCAACAAGTGCTTCGGTCGCAGGTCACCTGGAGATTTCACTGGCCCGCCCGCGGTATGATGTGTAAACTAGTTCCAGAACTCATAGTTATATATTGTACCCAGGCTATTAAGAAAGTCCACATGATGCATATTGTCCGATTGTTCGTCTGCATGCCATATGTCTGAGATGCGGAACCTGACGTACACGCATGTGACGCTCTTTCGGTATACTTGCTGGTCGACGGCCGGTTCCTAGCCTCTCTAGCTTATTTGCGTGTGGGCGTCATTTCTAGCACTATAAGAGATCTTTTACGTATTCCGTGTAATAAACATTTGGTCCTCCTCTCAACGGCCTCTTCACATTTTGCGTGCGGTTAGTTCGTACCTGCGGAAAACGACCTAGTGCGTTGTGCACTAAAACAGCATGTCCGTAGGCGCTTCCGGGATAATCAAAAACTGACACGCTCTGAATTAGAGAATCTGTCAGTTAGAACGCTTCAGGTCGGGTGGTTGCGTGCTCGCTAGCATGGATCACAACAGCGTTCTCCTTGTATGGCTCGGTCCTGGGAAGAAAATCAAGGTGTGCTGGGTCAAGCGTCCTCGGGTAACATATTATTGTTCTTGAAGCGAATAACTAGGAATTTAAGGAAGGTGCCGATAGCGCAGTTGGCCCACTCGGATCCTATTCTGGCCTACTGGAATCCCACTCCGGCCCACTCCGATCCGACTCTGGCCAGAGTCGGACCAGCTCTGGATTTTGTTGTACGTCCACTCGGATCCGACTACTTGCCAACTCGTGCCACAGTCGGACCGACTCCGGGCCAGAGTCGGCCTGTTTACTGGGATGTACCTTGTTGTATATGTTTTACTGCACCGATCTCCAGCATGAAGATATGTGTTCACAGGCTATGCTCCAGAATCCAATCCGCTAGTGCAATGTTTGTGAAGCTGAAGTCCCCGTTATTCGATAATGGACTGTTCTCGTGCGCAGTTACGCAACGGGTAGCGGCACTCTGAAGATGCCTAAGCTGGCTTATGCATTCTTTTGTTAGCCAAAGTGACAGAGGCAAAATACACAGACGATGCAGTCACGTAGCGGCTTTGGCTAAATGAGGGTCGGATCATCACGTTTCACCTTCTCCCGCAAACTATGTCGGTGCGCACAGCGTAATATCATAGGAATGAGACAACCTCATAGGAAAACGGGAGGGTTAGCCGCGTCTCATCAACTAGGGTAATCTTAAGTTTACCTGATTCAACGGGCCCCAGTAGCTCCTACAGCTAGTTTTTCACAGATGCGAACTTGAATGTCAGTCTATGCACGCCGGAAGAATGGTAACTGTGACGTGGCCACCGTTGACATCGAGCGTTCAGTGATCCTTCGAGCTACGTTCAGTGTGCCGATGATATCAGTTGGTGGGTCGGACCTGAAACAGTTGCCTCTCTGATGCAACGAACGTCCAGAAATTCTAAGTTTGCCAGGCAACCGGCTGTGATTTGAGAGGGAAGGCGGCCGTAATTAAGAGTTTCTTATCAATATGGTGCAAAGCAAGAAGAAAAGTACCAAAAACTTAGGTGGAAGAAAATGGCAATAAGCGAGGGTAGTGGGTTCATCCAGTTTGCGAGTTCTGGAATCAACAATTCTCGTGAACATGATGGAATACATGTCACCAAATGATAGAACGATGAGGTGCAAGCGAGACCGACGAAGGCATGACCGAAGTTCCAGTACTGGGTAATAAATGTGAACAAATTGCGGGGGGACATGTTTTGAAGAATAAACGATATCAAGCTTGAGAGATACGCCGAGAATAACGTCCGTGAGAAGGATAACTTATTGCGTACGTACTTCAAACGGTCGTGTTGTGACATGCAAGCCAGTCGTTTCTACTCCGATTGCCCGTCGCACTCACGGGGCAGTGTGGAGACACCAGGGGACAGCGTTCTTTCGAAGTAGGGGTTTCAACGAGTCCTGTGAAAGGAAGCAACGAGAAAACAGGTATGAGTCAGAGGCTCAGTAAGCCATGCACACGACTTGCACAAACGAAAACTAAAGCAGCGATGACAACATGGCATCACGCTCTGTTACGCAATTCGAATTCAACCTGTGCGCGACTGCTGGTTTCAGCCGCACATTACAGTGTTAGTCCTGCAAGGAAGGCTTGCGATCAATGCCAGGATTTCGACTGTGAAAGGAAGAACGGTGAACCTTCACTTATTGCCACCTACGCAAAATTGATAGGCGTGTGTCAGAAAATCTCCATCTATCGTTTGCCAAATGCTTATTAGGATATTCATCATCACCCACCTATAGTAAACTTTGTAAAACACTCGGTATTGATCCACTCTCGTTACGGAGACTGAAGTTGAATCCTACACTACTTCATGAACTGATACACTTGGACGTAACCATTATAGCGTTCGCCGTTCATTTCCAACACTGCTCCTCATATGGCCTAAGAAACAAGAATTCAACTTTGGCAGACCCGTCAGCTGAGATGAAGATACGAGGAAACTTATTTATTGTAAAATATTCCTATATTTGGAATAGAACTCTGAACCAAACTGGAGCCAGTACTAACATTCGGCGTTTCAAAAAAGGCTTGGATGGATTCCCTACACCACCAGACACAATGTCCATCTTCAAACTTTGTGTATCTTCCGATGACATTTTTGAATGTGGTCCGAAGAACATTTAGCCGTCAACAGCATACCCGTCCTTACTATCGGGCCCACTTTGAAACAGCTAGCCTGAAACTGCCTACTGCGTATCCACCGTTTACCCACATCCCATCTGGCACTTGATTCATTACGTACTCACGAAACCACACTATTTTATAAATCTGCGTCACTGTGCACGCATTGCTCAAAATGTTGGATGATATAAGTTTGAAGCTTATGGTAAATTTAGTAGAAGAAACTTATATAGAGGTTTACTTGGAACAAAACAGAGAAATAAATAACTATAAGTAACACACGCTTTTCACTCACGTTGTATATATTCCCACTCGCAATAATCTGTTCACCCTGGCAAGCCATCAGGCAGCCAGTCGGCCCTTTTCGAATGGCAGAGGAACTAGGCTCGAGTTTTGCTCTCTTTAGAGCTCGTCAGTAGTGCATATTCTTGCCACTGCAAGAACTAGAACTCCGGCCACGTTTATCATGAGGTGGCCGTGTTGACGACTAAGCCACTGACCTCACAATAAGCACGACCAAATAATCATATGCGAAAGCTCAACCACTCCCGTCGGTAATTAATGATCGAGTTCCCCGATCTCATCGATACGAAACTTCAGTATTGCCTAATTTAAAGGCAATGGCGCATTGGTCAACACGGTAGTGGACTTATCAATCAAATGATAAAAATGATTAAAAATATCGTTCTTTCACATAAATGTAACGGTGTCGGATAGGCTCAAAGGTAGACGTACAAATTAAACGGAAGATGTATCGGTAAAATACAAACGACTCACTGTTAGGTCAAGGTCCGTTAGATTGGATAGACAAACACAAGAAAGAAAGACAGCGCCGGAAATGAGATTCGTTAGACGTCCGATAGACAATTCCACAAACGACGTGATGTTATGACATTTTTGCGTCGATAGATCAGCTAATACGCGGGGCTAAAATATTTCGCAGTGCAATCACTTTACCAGCCCAAAATTCGCAAGAATGAAGAAGACAGAGATGATGCGCGGTAACTCCCGTTTATTCGCGTTTGTGATTCAATTCAAAAGTGATAATGATGGTTTAAAACAAGTGCACAACTGAAGGTAACAAAACGATATATACAAAATGTATAAAAGTGACTTAGTTAATGTAACTGTGACTTTTGGACACTACACCTCATGAAAACGTGGCCAGAATTCTAATCCCGGCAGTGGCAAGAATATATACTACTGACGGACTCTAATGAGAGTAATGTCAGCTGACATTTTGAAAACATCAGACGTTACTCATGAGTAGCAGAGGATTTTGGTTCTCATATAGATTGAACACCATCCACAATTGATGTTTTGCTGCAATTGGGACAGTACTAATACTGTACGAAATACAGCAGAAGATTGTCTACAGGGCAATAAATACTGCATATGTACTAGTGTAGTGTACTAGGTAACGCTTTGCACACACAAGGAAAACTATACACCACGTTATTTTTGTTAACAACTCGCAGCTTCAGACATGTTTCTTCATCCACCTTGGTCTCTGAGTTCTTACTACCATAACTGCGGTGTAATCAGTTCTCTCCGTTCCTAGGTGCACAATTTTCTTATTCTTAGTGCAGTTGGTCTTCGAATATCTTACTTATAATTCCTTGTAAAACTAAAACTCAGAAACCAGGGGTATTTTTGAAAATGTTATATAATACAAAATTGACAGCCGTTGGTTAATGGCCTCATATTCAGAGGTCTGAGTTCAACAGGTAATGCCTCGAACTCTCCAGCGATAAAATCACGTTAGCAACGAAGTCGTTTATTGTATTTGGTGCATTAAATGGAATAACTGATTCAAATATGTAGGAAGGTCTATATTTGACAGACAATTCTACCTAAAATATCCAATCCAAACCAAACCGTTTATTGATAAGATTCTTTCGAAGCAAAGTTAAGAAGTAACCGACAACTACGAGTCAGATCAGGTTAAATGTACCATTGTGTAACTGGTGAATACTAGAACAATCGTCGTCTACATCAATCTAGCTTGCAGTTGTCAGCAGTGAAGAAACGTTTACTTACACGTGGCATTATAGAGGTTAACGTTGCCAGGTGTTTGTATAACAAAGTACGCCACTTCCACGTCCGATTTACATGTGAACGCCTAACAACCTGTCAAACGCAACTAAGGTTTCTCTAAAAAACCTGTCATCTTATACTTCTAGCTGCATACTGACCAACTCCAGAACCGATTATAAGGATTTAGGATTGTTCTTTTTATAGGAGAGCATTACGATTACTAGTTCAATACTCTGAGATGTATTAAAGATGGCTGATAACTGGTACACAAACCAGAAGAGGTTTGGGTGACTCATCGCGAGAATTATTATCACTCCAGCAACGTATCCGTAAGTAGTCGTATTGCTTAGACTAGGGAAAGCGTACAAGTCTGAAGAAAAAAGGGAGAGTAATCTACTTTTATTCTCAACACAATTAATCTAGAACGTAAACAATCTACAACCAGTTTGCGAACGGATAAGTGAGCTGAAAGTGAGAATAAAGCGACATGTGTTGGACAACTTGTTCGAGGCTTCCATAGACTGGCCATACCCACGTTCACATTATAACCATTTCTAACTGCTGAAAATATAGATTAGGTACATGATGACCCCTTTGTCTAGAAATACAAACAATACACACATCTTCTTATCCCTTTTGAATTATGTGGCAGGCACGCTAAGCATTGAACAGCAAAATGGTTGTAACAACTTTAATTTGGGTACACAGAATGGTGGCATTATAGTGACGTGCGATCATGTGGTTTCTCTAAGGATCCCGGCTGAAACCGTGATTTTCTACGTGTTTGTTCTATACGCATTATCCTGTGTGCGCGTGCAACAGGAGGCCTGATACGATCTCAGTGCCACTTTCTTCACTCGTGCAACTAATTGCACGCAGTGAATGCTTGTCCTTCTCTTAACGACTCATCTGTCATTTCATCCTTCAAGGTCGTTCAACCGGAACAATTCCGAGCGTTGTTTAACGCACTCGATGGTACCACGCACTTTTCGCATGGCGTGCTTTTGAGCTCCGCCGAGTAGGTTGTGGCCCATCTCGCGCTCCTCGTCTTTTTCTTTTTGGTTGTTGCCGTTGGTCCTAGACTAGGCTAGAGCTAACTACTTATCATGTTTCCAAATACCGCTGGAAATATACGGTTCGTGTCCAAACCCCACTGTGTTCTCTAGTTCGATGCCTGTTGGGACTACGTTACGATTGCTCTTCAGGAAAGGCGTATTAAATTGTTAGTGGACGAAGGTCTAGCGCATGCCCATTCTTCCATTACAGTGTTCGAAAACAACGCAACCACTGCTTCTTCAGACTGGTTTTTTGTCTGGTTGTGCGTTGATTACGTTAGTTTGATTTTATTTCGGCAGAAATCATCATGTTCCTTGGAGGAGCTGATACCTTATTACGTACACCTATTTCAGTCCTTGTATAAACGTTGAGGAGAAAATAAGCATCGTAACACTTACTACTGAATATTCATGTATTAGAGCCATTTGAGTTACACATGGTTGGGAAATAAATAAGACCGTTCCATAGGAACAATGGAATAACTGTCACCGACAAACCTGTAAGCTTGATATAAAACAGATTCAGACCTACTAACTAAGATGCGAAACTCACACGTGAGTGACGAAATGAGGATTTCTACCGACGGGGTGAATACCTTGTTCATAGCAAGCGGTATTCGTAAACATAGAAATAATACCAGTTAAACAGATGGTTATACAGAATGCTGCCAAAACACAAATTAATTGCACATACCTTGCATCAACTGTCAAAAAATGATGAATGTTAACATTTTGCTTAAAACGTGCTAACAAATTTCTTATAAAAAGTGAGTTTCAGACGTATCGTGCAGATTTAACCGAGGTGTCCTTTGAACTGTTCATTCTAAAGTTGCAGTGAGAACTGTTTACGTAATTTGAAGAAGATGAAACTGTTCATATCCAGAACGGTGGTGACATATAAGTGAACTTTTTATCTGTGCATTGCCTACTTACTAACCTGCCGCACCATGAGATGTGAAAGATAATACCCTTAACCCGAACGAAAGGCTTACCGTACAAACAGACTGTAGCATAAATACGACACACTTCAGAACATTCACTCAGAATGTATAGGGCTTATTCACAATTCGTTACTCGTGTACACACAACGCTTGACACTATCATAGTTAAGGGTGTTTTCAAGGTTTGGTTGAGAAGGGTAATGACCAGCCAGAAATCTAACACTGCTTCTATGATATTCCAGAATAACTGGCTGCTTGGTAACAATTCGAGACGACCTGAAAGTAACGTTGATAACGAAAAGCTTGTGAGTACAAACAACCAGTCTCCTCTTGTGATTAGGACCATACAGGATGGAAAACATGACGCACAGCACCGATTGCTATGAAAACGCACAAGAACCAACAGGCTAGAATTCTTCTGTTATGGTGCCAATACACACACTAACGCGCACGCGGTACCAGCAGTTGCTCTAACGATATGACCACACCGGCCGCGGAGTTTACGTGTTGTGGATGACAAACCGCTTGAACAGTCGATTTATAACCAGATTCACAGCATACTGTCACTGATTTTGAGCCTCGCTTTACGTTCTCTGATTTTGTTCCAGTGAGTAGTGTTTTAAAGTTAATGAGTATGAAGCGATCCGTTTGTGAATAGTCCATGCTTCGAATCAGTGAAAGTGGCAGCATACCTCTACGTGATTTGTGTTCTACAAGATAACTTACGGCGCTACATTTCAACTTCATCGTTCAATCACTATAAGTTCGGTGTCCAGCAAGTTACCTAGGGATGAACTACCATGGTAGGGTTAGCTCGAGTCTCTAACTTGACCGAATTGAGAATCCCACCATAGCTAACCAGGTGTGCAGTACATCTGCAATAACTCCGAGTGCTGAGTTGTCCTAATGAACTTCATGACGGTTTCATACTACCAGACGATCTGTATAAAAAACTGGCTAAGAATATGCTTAAATACCTGTACTGAGTCCACAGTCTTACTCGGTCACTTGTACTGTGCTATGTATTGGTGCTTATTACTCCAGATTTCCGTAACCAAATGATGGGGAACGAAACTTTTTCTGTCATAGGGCACTAGTTTCTTGCTGATGTTGCCTAATAGCCAGTCAACATTGACTTTTGCTAACAAGACCGCCACAAAATGCTCAAGAAGCTTGCACCTTAGTTGCTCTTGTATTTACTATATGAATGTTATGTTATAGTTTGATAACTATTTTCATTTGGTGCCCATTCCGTTCGCTTTCTCGATTTTTACTCAAATGAAGCCAGCGCAAGCTACCGCGATCAAGACTGACATCAATTTTAAATGCAGTAAGTCAACCAAAGCTCACCCAGTCGACATATTGCGAGTTTTTTAGTCAAGCCATAAGATGACTATCGTTTCTGATTCCGTCTGTGCACTTCGGTGTGACATAACAAGGATGACTCTGAACCACTAACTTTAACCAAAAATGTATTTGTTCAGACCATGTTTGAGGTTAGAATCCAGTTGTAGTCAAGCGTGAATTTTTGTGGACAGTAAATGTCAGGTTCATCTACTGTCGTTTGTAATGATTTGATGGATAAGTGTGATAATGTTGGTTCATGTGAATTGTGCTTTCATGGTGGTGGTTTCACAGCTGATCATAAGCTGTCACTAAGCTATCTGACACCTTAACACTTGAAGATCAGTGCGTCTAAATCTAGACCTGCTTTAGCGCAGTAGAGACTGAACTACACAGTTTACTAGGTACATATGAGAGAAATAACACGGAGCTTATTATACGGGAATATCAGCACATCCAGTCAAGGCAGATCTACAGGACAGATAAATAATGTTGCCGCCTGGTGAAACTACAGTTTACGGTGTCTCAATTGCAGAAATTGATATAGTTGATATTGACCCCAGATAGTTTATCACAACTTGTACAACAGTACATGAAACAGAATAAAAACCATTCGAAATCTGAGCTAGAAATAAGTTAGCAATTCGAGCCTAATAAAAATCAAAAGATAAGCGTTGTGTACGTAACTTCATGACTAATGAGTTGTTATCTGTTTTCATGTACCAAACAAGTAAGTCAAGCAACCCTATTCCAACTTGAGGTATGAAAGAAGTATGTGTTTCGCGGCCGACTAATCAAATAAAGACTTGAAAAGCTTGGTATACCATCGGGTTAAATTTTGCGTTAAGCTAATGCAATGAAAATGAGCGATCGTATTTTACTAATCATACCGCGGCTATTCAATAGTAGGACCAGAGCATATATTTTGACATCATGCAAGCCACAGGAAAAATGCGGGAAGGAGCATCAAAGTGCACCATCGCCCATAATGGTCCCTGCTACTTAATGGAACTGAGCATTGACGTCTGTGGCAGCCGAGACGGTCTGAGGCCGAATACCGCTTGCAAATTAGTGGTTTTGTCTTGTTTAACTGCCTAACCCATGTATTGTTTTGTCGAATGAACAACCCTCGTGCCATCCGCGTTCTTGGATCAGAACAATTGCTGCCCTGACCATGATTGGAGGATGAAGATCCCATGGCAGCAGCCGTTCGAGGACGGGGACGTCCGGAGCTTCCTGGAAAACTTCGAGGACGTGGCGGAAACGGTCGGAGTCAAGACCGACCTGGCGAAGCCGGCGGCCCTGTGGATGCTGCTTAAGAGCAGGGTGAAGGCGGTTCTGGAGGCGGCGTGAAGGGGCCCCGCGAAGCTGGAGTGGGCCGCCGCGAAGGGGGCGCTGATCTCCGGGTTCGGAAGCACAGCCGACCGCCAGGAGACAATGCGGCAGCTCATGGGCGCCCGGATTGGACCAGGAGGCGACGTTCTGGTGTGTGCCGTGTCACTGCGAGCAGGGCTGTCAAGAGCCTTGCCATATTTTGACCAGGGTTCGGAGCAGCGCATGCTGACAAATCAATTTTTGGAGGGAATGCCACCAGCAGTACGGGATTAGCTCAGAGTGACTCTCATCGCATATCCGATGACGTCGGAACAGCTGCCTAATGCGGCTCGACAATTACTAGCAGACAACTTCCCAACAGTCAGCGAGTTGAAGACGAACGAACCTAGTGGACTGAATGACCTGCGAACCGCAGTGGAAAAGTTGACTCAAGAAGTGGCCGCGTTGAAGATGGAGAGGGAGCAGAACCGTGACGGCGTCTGTTACAGATGCGGAAGACATGGACACTGGCGAAGACTTTGCCCGCCGGGCGTGGAAAGGCTTCGTGTAAATAAGTTTTGCTGATTGTTTTTGTCTGGGAAGGGTGATCCGACAATAGGGGCGATTGATAAGACGG
>LUCH01018856.1:0-10511 GCA_013368495.1 Paragonimus heterotremus | reverse complement strand
AAAACTTGAGAAACTGAGATAACGCCGATAACGGGATATTTTCGCGAAAATGGAGGGAAACATTTTTCATCACCAAGTCAATATTTTTGGGACTTGTTTGATGCATTTCAATTCTTTAATCAATGGCACTTATTTACAATTGATGTATTGTAGGTAATTTGCCTGAAATTTCGATTTTAAAATTTCAAAAATATATTTGAAATTCGAGGATTCGCGCCAAAAGGACCGTTTTGCCTTTTGAACGACCTTCAAGGCGAATCCCGTGAAACGGATAATTGCCAATAAATGTTGACATCAAACGGTTGGGAATAAGCACAAGCGTTGCGAACAGACTGGTAACGTTGAATTAAAAATTGAAGGCAAACTGCTGCAAACATGTGAGCAGAGTGACGTGAAATGTGAAATTGGGTTTCACACTCCTGATGAGACTATGTCCAACAGATCAGCCCAAGAAATATGAGAGAGAACATCTACCAACAATAACAGAATTGCCAAAATCACAATTGCCAAAAGAAGCCAAAGTGCGCCACGATTTGAGGAGACGACTACTAACCCAAAAGCGACACCGCGACAAAGAGTCTGCGACCTACCACTTCTACTTGTGTAAGACGGTTATGGTTGCAGTGTGTTCCAAAAAACCCGCGGCGATAGATAGAAGGAGTGGTGGTTAGGTACTGCGACTATCGGTCATACGGAGTAAATCTCGAAGGAATATTTGAGTGGAGGAATCGGGTGCACTCGAGAAAACGAGTAACACCGGATGAACAACTCCTCGTGGCGGAGAAAGTGAATTAGATCACGGACAATGGAACATACCATGAAGCTTCTTCAGCTATAGTGCATCAGTTGCTATTTTTGCATTTGCCACGACGCTAAGCACGCTCGAAAGAGCACGAGTGACTGACTTGTTGGAATACTTTTCACCCAGGGCTGCCTGAAGTAATATGTTCCCAAGACAGCAACTGCTATACGTCGAGCACTGGATGTATGCGATGTATGCTAACTTATAATTAGCCAACGACATAGACTGATTTTACCATTATGGAGGAAGGCTGAGTCGTCAGTGTTGTTCATGACTCCCCGAAGTTGTACACCGTCTGCTAGCAATGGAAAGCAGACGGGATGTGTAGGTAAGAAATAACAGCGAATCAAGAATGGGGCCTTGGGGTGCACTGCTGCAACTTGTTTAACGGTTAGAGACATATATACCATGCGCACTCTATACTGCTGAATTTTGAAGTAAAGCTCCAGTTATCGATTGGCATTATCTCGCGCTCTATAATAATATGGTTCATGAGGCGAAGCAGCACCGTTCACGCGGCCGAAAACTAGGAATGCAGCATCTACCTCGATAGTCTGTCAACTGCAATCCTACCCTCTTAAATGGCTGGTGAAAGATTGTTGGTAAATGATCGCCCCTTCAAAAGCCGTGCTGCGCCTTGCAGAAGTTGCAAGATAGAAGATAAACATAGAGTGAGTTGTGCGTGAGTGCTTGTAGTACTTTGGAGGCACACAAAACAAAAGCTGTCGGACGATCTTCACTGAGATAATTTAATTGACCACCTTTGAAGGGGGAAGTAACGTACACTAACTGGAGGTAGTTTTGACGGAACACTAACCTAAGGGCTCGACAGCTTATTCAGCCGCGTCGAAACGAGTTTTCCGAGGAAGGTTGTTCGGACAGGTGGAAGTCCTTGAGGCTCTGTAACTTATCTAGAACAGTAGAATAATAAATATCCATATCGTTTGTGTCCAAGAATTTGATGACAATAAACTGGATGGAGTACGCCGTTCGAGCAAAAGTAGTTTTAAAGTTTCAACAGAATACTTATGAGTTCAACAGAAAAGTTGGTCTCTTCTTTCGGATCAAGTAGCTGAGGCGCTCCGCTTTAGCTTCACAAGCTGTTGCCTGAAGCCGGAGTAAGCTTTTGGTTTAGGAAGTAAGCTTCCAGTCGATTGAGGTCAAACGTTGCGAATGAACAAGTCACTATGATTGCGGATGTGCGTATACCACGGCTAATGGTGTTAACATGTGTGCGCATAACGGTGGCTATATGTTACGACTGGATCCACGGCCTACTACCGTGCTAACGGAAACGGAGTAAGAATAAATCAGACGGCGGATGGAAACACGTCGAATAAAGGCGATAAACGACGAAGCGCGGGTTGTACGCAAATAGTTATTCCCTTCCCATTCAACTCAACCACCCGAGGCTACTGCATGAACACGGAGAAAAAGATCGGCCTTAAAGCTTCCTTATGTCGTTCAGCCTGAAGATAACATGGTAACAAACCAGTTCGTTCTATAGGGTTTGTGACCAGTAACAAACGAGGTCAAAGTAAATGAACCAGACAAAAATGTAGACAGTACAGACTTGGCGGGTAGTTGGGATGACAACAACAATTGTCACGACAGCCTAGGTTGATCGTGTAGACCGGGGCAACACACAGTCATGGCAAATGTGAAGGTCACACACAAGTGGACTTCGTCAGTCTACTGGTCACACAATATTTTCGGAGAACTGGCGACTTCTCTGACACTCCTTTGAAATCAGTGATAGTTTCGTATTGCAAAATACACAGTTGCTTTCAAAAATGTCAGGAAAACTAGGGCCGACTTCATTCGTTTCGGCTGCGGCAAGTTTTTCTGTGCATCATCTCCTCCAGAGGTACAATGGAGTGACCCGAACGAATCTGACGACCAAAACCCAGCCCCACCCACTCGTCTGTGGAACGGCGTGAAAGCGACAATATTTCTATTGAAACGACGAGACATCTGTGGTGGATTCTTTGCAACATATTGACCGCCATTCCTTGCGGATTGACGGAGAACTCCGGAAGTTTCGGAGTAGTTATGTCAGGGACGGCAATTAGAATTGACGTAGATATTTCCATTTCGGACATTAGTCAGATCGATCGCGGAGACAATAAGTCTCCATTTAACCTTGTCATGATCACTGGGACACATCTCATAGCTTGCAGCGCCTCGAGTGGTTTTTCTAGTTTGTCCGAATGCCGGCGGTTCCTTTTAAATAGCGTGCGCCGGGCATATCCGAGTGTCAGTTTCGTCATACAGTTTATGGAAAGGCCATAGTGCCTTCTGAGTGTTAGAAACGCATTGTTACTGCCATCCATACCAGCTGTGATTCATCAGCATGTATCTGTTTTTTGGAGTGGAAGGTGTAATAGGCTTTTACTTCCAGAGGTTACCCCAAGCTTCCCGATCGTGCTTACCCCGAAGTATTAAGCAGTATCCAAAGCATTCGTACTGTATATGATTTCCCGCTACAGTATGACTCACTCTTTTACGTAAAGTAGTTGATGCGCTTCCAGAGCGTTTAGGTCCAAGTTAGTTTAATACGGCAGGAGCAGGTGGATCTCCACGGACACTGTTTGGTTTAGCACGCCGCCTGATCATTGTATATGGGGAAGCTTGGTGGGATGATTTTGCTATAGTGGTCATAAGGTTTTTGAACCTGTAACAGCATGTGTTGTTGGGGTCTCACGGTGCAGTTTTATCAGAAAGAATAGAGACATACTTCAGTCTGGAAGTTTTCTAATTCATCGGGATCAGAAATCGCTGCACAGACCAAAAGTGCGTTGACAGATTTTGTCACCAATTTAAGGGAACATCCCACTGACAGCACTCCAACCCTGACCTTCAGACATCTAGCGATCGTATACAACTTAGATACTGGAAAATTTGAATGAAATTGGAGCGTTATACTGTTCAGTTTTCAAGCTTGTGCATCACTGTTGTGCGCCATATTGTATGACGCCTCACACAGACACTTTTCGAACATGACTCATAAGTGTAACGCTCAACAATGACTGCTGGGAACGATTAAGTAAAATAAAATTATTCGCGCTCAGTCACTGCGGTAGCTGTTGTTGTTTAGCTTTCAAGTGTTGAACCATAAACCAGTCTGGATTCGCAGTATTCTAACTTCCCGGTTGCAAATGGGAAGAGGCGAAACGGCAGTTTAATCAGTGTTGATAATCGTGCTACCTAGTCATTTAGTTTAGCGTTGTTTGCATCACAACTGTCTGTCACACACGGATATCCGTTGCGACAAACAGTGGTAACCTCACTGCATATAGCAATCTTTAGGATGAGCATCTCACCGGAATTTGATACGCACATGCTCTACGCATCCCTGAACACGCAATCACTAATATCGTATAAACATTCTTTTCGAGGGGGTTTGATTTGTTCTAATCAATATACGCACTCTACTTCACCATGCACGAGTGTTTGTCCATCTCACCAGTTCCTTTCCTGCGATACCAAATTCCGCATTGTTGCGATATTAAGGATCTATGATTTTTGTAGTTAGCGAAACATTCGACTCATAGACGTTCCGAGTTATTAGCAAAGTGCTACACATTTGTCAAGATACTGTCCAAACTTCCGCATCTGCTCGTCTAAGCTGATTTAATTCCGTACAAATTTTGTTTGAGTTGCATCAACTGATGGCAGGTTTCTATTGCTCGCTATCGGGAAACCTTTTCTCAAGTGTTATGGACAACATTCCGGTACGGCTACGCAAACGGCGAATCGATTAGAGATCGCAGATTCCAAAAGTCTTCTCCACTCGATAACTCCTTCTAGTATAACGCACGTCATGTCTTGGTTGTTCACGATATTTTTTCCCGGTGCATCTCATGATGTTTGTTACGAATATTTGCCATTCATTTTGCTTATTTGTGCAGTTGCATGGTGCATAAGATATCGTTTTGGTAACCAAATTTTTGCACGTTCTTTGAAAGCACATCTGGCTCTAGTCCGGCTTCAAATTTACCGGGTTTGGTCAACTAGATCGATTAGTACCGGTGTAGTGTGCACGCTACATTTTGTGTCTCACGGAGGGGTTAACTAATAAAAACCGTTCAAACGATAAGCCGCACAGTTCGATATTTCTGCGGACGTTCGCCATTCTACCTATCCTATCAATGTAGTGCATGTAGCGATCGACAGGCTGGGGTGTGTGATATTTTATCGACGTCGTTCACTCGTCCATCGAACGTTATATTGACCATTAGATTTCCTCTGGTTGATATATTTCCTATCCGCACTACAATCCCATCATTTATTTATCGTTTAATAAATATCCATGCACATCCTTTGGAAGTATGAATAATTTTGTGCTCAGTAGATTTGTCTCACGAATGAGTCCGGAAATATTTATAATTATTACTATTACATTGGACTAAACAATGAACTGATAAAAATGACCAAATCTAGCAATATCACATAAAAGTCGTAACGGTGGCGGGTAGGATCAAAGGTTGACGCACAAATTAAACGGAGGATGTTTCGGTAAAAACAGGAACGACTCACTGATAAGTCAAGATTCGTTAGATTGAATAGACCACCAAAAGAAAGAAAGACAGCGCCAGAGATGAGATTCATTGCACGACCGATAGATAATTTCACAAACGACGTGGTATGATGAAATTTGAGCGTAGATAGAGCAGCCAATAGACGGAGCTAAACTATTTCCCCGTCCAACCACTTTTCCAGCCCGAAATTCACACGAATTAAGAAGACAGAGATGATGCGCGGCACCCACCGTTCATTCGTATGGATGATTCAATTCAAAATTGAAAATGTTGGTTCTGTAAGGATTCAGCACCCCGCGCTTAACCCGATGGCTCATTCCTTGCCATCCATTCGTCCTACATCCGGTCAGAAGTCCACATGTTATCTGTCTCACACACTCACTTATCTCTGGCCTACTCACAAGGTCACAGACACATCACGCGCTCCACAGGCCAGCGCGTGATTCAGCAGGCCACGTCCACTCTGCACACACAGGCTCCGCTTGGCGTAATTCACCTTCACGCACCCGACAGACAGTGATGCCTTGTCCCCTCAACACTGCGAGGGGCAAGGTCACATGCAAGCACACACGCGCATCGACTGAGCCAACTCACGCACGTTAACTCACAGGCAAGTAGCGCACGCACATGGAGGCCACTAAACTCGCAAGAGTCTAACACGACTTCTGACGCCGCGTCTCGGACGGTGAACAAGTCAGCAACGCGCAAAGCCAACGTAAACGAGGACGTGCGTTACACCACAACTGTACCGCTCCACATTGAATCCACGCGATCCTAATCCTATAACACTGCCAACACACAACATACACCCGGGTGCTGCTATCCACACTATTATCTACACGGACATTGTTTTGTACTGTACGTGGGTCTCTCGGCTTGGTTAGGTTCTAATCATTTTCCCGTTTATGCCTATTTGTGTCATACACCTCAATGCTCAAATGTGTACCCTTCTTTTGCTATATGTAGTTAGTGTTAGGCCGTAGTCATTTGTCAATAGCCCACACCATTGCCTTACGTAACAGTTTTAAACAAGCGTACAACTGAAGGTAGCAAAACGATGTATACAAAATGTACAAGAATGAATTATGAAGTATAACTGTGACTTGCAGACATCATAATACTCACCCACCAGAGCGATTGTGGGCTTAGAAAACACAATAAAAGAACTGCAGTGAAGAGAAAACAAACCAAACGCTCGATAGTCATATCACTCACTGTAAGCCGTCAGGTGTTTCGGCCGGTGTACAGCCCGCCCTCTACGTGTGGTGCGTTGTTCAAGAGAACAAGGGGGCTTGGCTGCGGGTGGATGTGATACTGTCGAGGGTGGGGATGGGATATTTCCGGTCAGCATTGAGTTAAGCGGGTCAAAATCCTTCCTTGTGTAGGCCGGTTTCAATTGGTCAATGTATAGGGATTCGTTTCGTCCGGACCTGTCGATAAGGAAGAATTTTTCGTTACGCTCGACCACCTTAAAGGGACCGAGATATCGTGGTTGTTCTCGGCGCCAGTGATGACGGGCCGGTGTGAAACGAAGGTCGCACATGTGTTGTAAACGTGAAATGTAATCCGTACCTGGGTCTGAATAAGTTGAGGATTGGATCGATTCTCCTGGGTGGCGCAAGTTGGTAGTACAGCCAGTGTCCTCTTTAACGGTAGACCGGAATCCAAAGAGAATAAGCGGAAGGCGTTCGCTCCATTCCGGTACGTCCGACAGCGCGGCTATTGTGGCTTTCATTTGCCGGTGGAAACTTTCGAATAAACCGTTAGCACATGGGTGGTACGCCGTCGTTTTAATATGAACGACTTAGTAACTCCGTGAAGTTGCGAAAAAGAGTGGATTGAATCTAGTTGCCTCGATCCGTAGTGATTTTAGATGGCACACCAAAATTAGCGATTCAATTTTCCAAGATGTTTTTGGCGACTGTCTCCGTCGAAACATCTCCAATAGGCACAGCTAAATGCCAACCGGTGGAACGGTTCAATATATATGTACAGTCGTTGGAGGGTGGTAGTGGGCCGACGATATCAAGATGTATGTGGGAAACACCGGCGTCTGGCTGGGAATATGTGCCGGGTGTGGTAACCGTATGTCTGTGCACTTTACTCCCTTGACACTCCGTACACTATTGTGGCCGGAGACGAAATTTCTTGTACATAGAGGGCCAGGCAAAGCGTTGTGCGATCAGCTTCAGTGTGCCGCCTTTTCCGGGGTGAGATAAACGATGAGAACAGTTGAAAACAGTGCGACGCTATGAAGGTGGGACGGAAGCTATGGGTTTACCCGTTGAAGTGTCGCACAGAATGTCGCCAACTTCTCTCGATAGAGGAATGGTAGATAGTTTCAAGGACTTACACGTGGGAACGGCCCTCATGTCCTCAATGCATTGTTGGGCTGTTGCCATTTTAGATAAATCAAAGGGGGTGACGATTGAACTGAATTGACGTCAGGACGTGATAAAGAATCAGCAACGGTGTTAGCATTCCCATGTACGTTTCGGATGTCCATGGCGAATCGAGAGATATTGTCCAAATGTCTGATTTCACGCGGAGAGTGCCGATCGGGTTTGGCTTGAAAAGCAAATATCAACGGCTTATGGTCGGTTTGCACGACGAAGTTTCGACCTTCCAAAAGATGCCGGAGTTAGCGGATTGCCAAATAGGTTGCCAACGGTTCACGTCCAAAGGTGCTGTACTTAACCCGTGCTGGTTGGAGCCTCTGGGAGAAAAATGCTGAGGGGTATCGTTCTCCATTTACTGATCGTCCTAAAACCGCGCCGACGGCAGCATTTGACGCATCAGTGGTGAGAAGGGGATGTGCATCTGGATCGCAACTGATGAAGCATAGTTTGGTGGCGTGGCATAGGACTTCCCTTGCAGCTGAGAAGGCGGACTTGGCTTCTGGGGAGAGTTCGATTGATTTACGTTTAGTGTCGGCCATGCCTGTCAGAGATTTTAAAATGTCCGCGCAATCAGGGATGAAACGTCGATAATAGTTAAGTATGCCAAAAATATCGTCGGAGTTAGGTCACTGTAGTGAGAATCGAAAAAGTCGAGATGGACTCAAGTTTATCTGGCGATGGCCAATGCGATGTCCCAGGAAATCCAACGTATTAACTCCGAAAGCACACTTGTCGATGTTGATTTTGATATCATACTGCCCGAAACGATCGAAAACAGCACGAAGATGAGAGAGGTGCTCCTCGTTTGAGCCGCTAGCAATCAACACATCATCGATGTAGAAGTACGCGAAAGAGAATGCGCGTAACATTCCGTACATCAATCGGTGGAATATTTGAGCCGCATTACAAAGTCCAAAGGGCGTTCTTGTGAACGCGAAAAGTCCAAAAGGTGTTGTAATGGCTGTCTTCGGGATATCCTCTTTCGCGACCGGAATGTGGTAATGGGCGCTCACTAGGTCTAACTTGGAGAAGATACTGGTGCCTGTGAGTCCCAAGGAAAATTCGTGGATGTGGCATAGGCTTTCCGTCCAGGATTGTGAAGTTGTTGAGAGCACGGTAATCACCGCCAGGTCGTCAGTCGCCCGCAGACTTTTTCGGTGCCATGGGCAGTGGTGCTACCCAAGAGCTGTTTAACGGTCGAATTATGCCCAACTGAAGCATATGTTCAAATGCAGCCTTGCCGATTTTTGTTTTGTCAGGATGTAAACGGCGTGGACGAGCGAAAATTGGGGGACAACGTGCTATAATATGATGCATCAGATTGTGTTTAACCGTCTCGTTATGGGAGCACGGCCGAGCTAACGAAGGGGAATCATTCAGCCGTGCTGCGAAAGGCGGTGTTGGTGGAACAGCAGGTCGGATGTCGATTGATGCGATCGCCGATTGGATAACGTTTACTATGAATGCTGTGGTATTGTCAATTAGCTTACGCCTCCTGACATCAACGGAAAGATTGAAAGGTGCCAGGAAGCCAGCACCGATCAGTGGTGTTTCAATGTCAGCGAGCAGGAATATCCATCGAAAGCATCGCCGGAGACCAGGATCGAAGGTGAGAGAGCGTTCCCCATAGGTTTTGATGCGATTTTGATTTGCAGCCTGTAAAGTGTGCTAGCCAGACGGAAGTCAATCACTGGGTTGCGGTGGGATGACGCTGAGCTCGGTTCCGGTATCGATGAGGAACCATAAGCTGGTCGATCGATCTCTGATGAAAAATAGGCGACTAGTTCCTGCTGGGCGAGCGGCAGCCGTCGCCGCTACCGGCAGGCCTGCCGGTTTGACGGTGACGCTTGGCGGGTTCGGACCGTGCATGGTTGGGTGCACTTCTTCGCTTTGTGTCGAAAGTTTTGGTGGTACCAGCACCACCTTGATGGACTGCGGAAGTTAGATCGTGCAGATCATGCACGGTTTCTGGGTAGGTGCCTTTACAGCTCATTGATCTGTATGGCCATACTGTACATACGATGGCACATCTCTATCAAAAGTTTAAGGCCATCATCAGTAATTGAAACCGAAAAACAGTAAGTGGGAACAGCTATGGTTGCTGATACCTTGTCTGCTAGAGCTGTCGATTTGTCAGTTGAGCTATCCTCATCCATGGCGGCCAAAATATGTTGCTACGCAGACGGAAGCTTCTGCGCCCACAACTGCTTCAAGATGGCGTCATCTAGCTTCCGCGAACCTAAAAGGCCTCTCATATAACGTAACAATTAGGATGAGGACCGATCGACTAGCTGGACTGAGTTGAAGAAGTCATGCAGCAGCTTCTGACCCCCTAGTCCGTCTTATGATGGCGTCATTCAGAATGGCATAGGGGGAATCGGACAGGACTGATTCCAACAGGTGTTCCACTTCCACAACACCAAAGGGGAGAGACTGCACCAAGCATGAGAATTTCATTTTCTCTGATGTTATCCGCTTGGTGGTAAAGACGGCCTCAATCTGGTGGAACCACAATCGAGGGTTTCGGGCAAATTTAAAGCAACACTGTGTTCGGCCTTAATGTCAATGTCCATGGTGATGTCATGCAAAGCAAATAGAAAAAGTGGATAAGGAAATGTTTAGGAAATAAAATGGGCTCAATGAACTGATAAAAATGACCAAATCTAGCAATATCACATAAAAGTCGTAACGGTGGCGGGTAGGATCAAAGGTTGACGCACAAATTAAACGGAGGATGTTTCGGTAAAAACAGGAACGACTCACTGATAA
>LUCH01018855.1:0-10997 GCA_013368495.1 Paragonimus heterotremus | reverse complement strand
GAAATCTCGATTTTAAAATGTCAAAAAATATTTAAAAATCGAGGATTCGCGCCAAAAGGATCGTTGTGCCTTTTGAACGACCTTCAAGGCGAATCTCGTGAAACGGATAGTTGCCGGCATAATTACAACTTAGGGCCATTCCATCATAGAACCTTGGAAATAAACAGAACATGGAAAAAGGATAAAAGCGTGTTTCTCATTGGAATGGAAAGAGGAGTTAGTGACGAGACGTAGGCTCTATTGGACATCCTGAGCTAGTTTTTAAGCGTTTCTGAGTGGCCGTAACTCGGCGACTTCATTCGCGCAACGGTGACATCCTCTGAATAGCTACGGCTAGTCCCGTGGCATGAATGCAAATAAAATTTTGCTGGGCGAATCTGGATGCAATGCCTGGGATACCTCGGCGCTTCCATTTGCTGTGTTTATTGCTTGAGTACCATATCCTCCAGTTGTTGGACATACATAAGCTATTTAAGGACTGCTCCCTGTTAGCACAACATTTGGTGACGTCCATTTTATAAGAACCCTGCTAAAAATCGTCTTTGGGTTGGCGCAGTATTCAGATTAGGAATTGCCTGACATTGAACGGTGTTCAGTCATGTGGTTGTCTTCTACAGTGACTGACCTTAGAGCCTTTCAGTTTCTGTAAACGATGGGTAAGTGCCGTACGACGCTCGCTGCTTTTTGGCGGACTCCTGGCCACAGTATACTCTGATTATACGAGGCATCAGCAATTTTATTGCTTGTTCAGAAGCAAAAACCACAGACTACCTGATTGTTGGTGACCTGAGGTACTTGTATGGAATGGCGGCGTCGAGGAATGTAACTTAGTTATGATGTACTTCTAATGACCTTATCTCTGGGAGGTGATCCGAATCGTCATTACTAGTATTTTCAGCTTACCGTATGTCAAAAACTCCGGAGGACGGTGGATCTATCAAAAAACTGTGATGGGCGTTGTTCTATATAATGAAGCTCTCAGCCTCAGCTCTTCAACGGATTTATCTAACAGCAAACGCTCAACGTCAGAAAAGCAACGTTTCAGCTCACTTGTGGTTGAGATAATTTCATCTGGATTGGGCGCTTGGATGAGGGTTACTATTATGCCCATTATGGTCTTGATCATTTTGACCGTACGCCAGTTGGCATGGATAATGCAACCCAAACGTCGGGTGCCAGGTTATTAAGCATGTACTTAACCAATAATAAGGGGCCGCTCTTTATTAAGTATATCCCCCATACCATCGAGCAAGTTTCATGCCCATTTCTAGCTTTAAGAGCTGTTAACGGGTTTCCGTCCGACTGTTGGGTAAGTTCTATGGTTTTCTTAGCGGCTATCAAAGGTGGACGTGTGGAACAAAACTTGCTGACTCTGGCTAGCGTCTTCTTCAGTTGAATTCCTACAAAAGTCATTGTCACACACTGACTCACTGAGCTGCACAAGGTGTCTTCAGTGACTTGGTGGTTTCTGTTTTAGTGTGAGTTACCGTCTCTTGCATGTTTCTCGAATTGGGTAGAATCCCATAACGTAAGTTGAGGAACATCCTTCCAAAACCATATGACATACAGGCAACTTCGAGATCGCTTTGCTCGACTACCGAGCACCGATCCGCCGTAAGTCTGGTGCGGGTGGTGTGGAATTTCTCACGGCAAGAACCGCACCCCATTCCACGAATAACTTTAGTGGAACGGCCAAAAAACACTTTAGCTGGCACAATGGCAACAGATGTGCTCGTCATTATAAATGGTTCTAAGACGAATAACATCAATAGGCAGCTATTGGAAGCAAACAGTAAGGCACAACTGAGGGTAAAAACATGGTAAGAAAGCAATTTACGATAGAATTACATTCAAATTTAAATGCAAACAAAGTAGTTGGATAATCTCAGCCGTCATCTTCCACAGGTTAAACGTGACAGCCAACACTAAATTGTCACTAAGACTAATTTATTCGAAGAGCGACAAAAATCAAACGGGATTCGTATTGCCCGTTTTGTGTACTTTCTCACCCACGTTACCATTTGAACAGAATGACTGCTTTATTTCATCAGTCTTGGGTTAAAGGTTTGTTTGGTTTGGGATGTCAGCGATTTGTCTTGCCGTTTAGCTGCTCCATATAAGAGAATTACCGCATACTTCCCTGAATTCCTCTTGTACTTCGTCATCTGAAACGGACTCATATAGAACTGATGATTAAGTCTTAGCAGTCGGCGTAATGCACATTCGTTAGCCTGCCTGTCGGTTGTACACAACCACTCGGTATTCCCCACACTACTGTATTGAGCGTGTTAGGCAATATATTTCGGGGACAAAGGTCACTATTGAAAAGGTAGACTATTTCTGATTGACCTCAGTGAATAATTTTCAGAACTGTAAGAAAAAGTTTAGTGCACATTACTTCTGTACAGAGTGAGAAAATCATCAACCTCATGATCAACCTTAGTTACTGAAGTTGTTTTGACGGAAAATTGTCTGCGGCACCGTTGATTGGTGGAATCTATAAAGCCATCAGTTAGCTTCAGCCACCCAGGTGTCTTAAATGTACTTTCAGAGCGCGCTACAAAACGACTGTCTTCCTCTATCACCGGTACATGACGCTTCGTGACTAACACCCCAACGAACCATCTGAATTTAAAATTAGCCCAAAGCGATGTGCTAAGCTAAATCTCCGATTATCGTCGCTTTAACTCGATAATGACCAGAGGGTAATGTTTACCTTAGGACAGATCCTAGTGCACACCAGTGCTGTGCGTTCAAATCTCATAGAACATAGGTCAGGTAACCTGATATGGTGGCATATAAACTTTGTGACTGTAGTTTGAGCAGTTTCTAACGACACTACTATTATGTGTATCCGCGTCCGTTTATCAGTATGACAATCGAAAGATCGCTTTCACTTTCTCAGACTCCAGGTAAACAGAATCGTAGATCTCAAGGGACTGGTGATGATCATGCAACTGTTTAGGCTAAGCATGCCCTATGGAGTGATTGCAACGTGACACTTTCTATGAAACGAAGAGATCACCAAAGGATGAGATATACTGATAGAAAAAATGACCTTATTCTTCTTCTGCGAAATGAGACATCTGCGTCTGTGGCGTCAGTGGAAGCAAATTCGGACCCCAATTCAGCCCGCAGTTCGTAACGTCCTGCCTTCTCGTACAAATCTGTGCATACGATAAACAGTTGTTTGAAGCTTACTGGTCTTTCAAAAATCTTTGCGGCTGACATGTTATAAGTCTCAAAACAAAGAAAGATGTGGTTACTCATGGGCCTCATGAACTGTGACAGTTTCGACGAAGGCCAGACACACATATCTGCGCCACGCATTCAAGCATGGCTGACAACAGACACTTTGTCACTGTTAATAAATTCAGCGACGTAATACATCTGGAGAGGATACTCTGTTTCATCTGCAACGTGGAGAAGCCGTATTCTTGATAATTTCAAAAATTGGGGACAACGAATATCATTTTACTGAATGCGATACAGAAATACCTATAAACTCGTCATCCTGATATAGACACATGCAGCTGCACATTATGTTGACGATGCACTTAACACTTGTGACAGTTGACGGTGACTGCAAGGAAGATAAAAAGGATGGAAGGGGAAAATCCGTGATTACAAAATTCGCTTATGGATAGAGAAAATCGACAGTAAACGTCATGTGGCTGGCGGTTATCAATTAAATAGGGTCATTTATCAACAATAGCATAGTTATCTGGCTTGCTGTATGACAATAGTAAATTGGCCCTGGGCATGAAAGGTTGTTGGTGCCTAGCGCACTTAACCGACAAGAAGACACCGTTTTGTAGCACATCTATATCTCCTATCTTCGTTGAGATCGAACATTCTTATATGCGTCTGTGCACCTATGCTTCCGGTGACTTCGTCCCTTTTTACAAGCCGCTTCATTCGAAACATAAGGCTCTCATTAGAGACGGCCAGAACATGCTAAGTGGACCGAGTTGTTAAGCATCGCTAAAAAGATGAGATAAGCAATGAACATTGTATACAACTTCGTCACAACCGTACAAGAATGCAAAATGATTAACGAACTTCAATACCAGTTAAGGGACAACGTAAATAAGTGAAAAATATGAAGGGTGGGCAGGAATGTGTATGGATAAGAATTAGTTCAGAAAGTTTTCATAACAGTCGTTTCGTAAACGCTTTTCAGAACAACCGGTTCCAGATGCAGAAGAAGTTGCATGCACTCGGTGGCTTTTTCATTTTTCAGATGAAACGAACAAACTTTTTTGGGGGAAATCCATTGTAAGATACTTGGATACGACAGGCGAGTTGACGTCAAAGGCCTTCTGCATACTTGCTGGGAGACGAACCCCATGAACGATGTCGGATGAACGCCGTATCCTAATCAGGCGCTTAACAACACCGATCAATACTAGGTACACGGGTCGAGGGGAATTGTGATACCATGCCAATGGGATGTCCTGTTTAATGATTTAAACTGATGTGATGTACATCGTCAAGTTGTCTCCGAAAATTGGAAGTCGCCTTTAGTTTTTTCACAGTTCTGAGAAAGCCATTCTTATACTTTCGTAGTACACATCTCTGCGTGCACTTGTCGCGGCCTTGATAGCCGCTGTGACCTTTGACTTTACATGTGAAGCAACCAGGAGGTGTGCCACGGATAACGGAATGAAGCGTCATGAAAATTGTTATTCCGAGCGCTTATGAATGGGCCCCTCCGTCAGAAAGTCTTCGATCTCTGTAACAAATTCACCCATATATAGTCGTGATGCTAGTCCCTAATTTCACTCGTCCAGGGTTTCCCAGCCTTATGTTAACGCTGATCGGGAGTCACAGTGAGAAGACGGTTAATTTGCAAACAGACTTTATTTCTTAATCTGCTCACCGTTCATAAGCAGACTTCAAAGCAACGATAAAAGACGCTAGAGAGTCGAACGTGAGCTAACCTTAAGCACAGCCGCATGAGAGTCACCAGTTGGGACGAATGTCGACGGAAATTCCAGCCGACCTTTAGAATTCAAACAAGCGTCAGACTAGTCGAGCCGCGTTCCCAATGGCAATAGCCGAAACATGTTATCCTAATTAATGTAGCCTACAGTAGTAGAGATGACGCGGATTCGTTATACAGCTACGAGTGAAACTGCGATACCTACGTCAACACACTAACTTGGATGCTAGTGGTTTGCAGTAAATTTACATACATAAGGTAATGTGAACAGGCACGGTTGTACTGATAAGGCAACTCTCACGTCACATAGAGCTTAGGATAATAGGACGCCAAAGATGATCTCACTACAGTATATGTCTAAAAGCTCCGCAAGACCACCGCCATAATAAGAACCAATCACAGACAGACAGCTAACAAACTGCCAAATAATACGACCAACTGTAAGCCACATCTCAGTGCCTGAGTAATAAAAAACAGGCAGCCTATTGGTTTTAACTTGTAAAGGTAAGTGCTCACTGTCTCTAAGCTTGTGTTTTTATGTACATTGTTTAGGCAGTTGTGGGATCCAGTGTGCACGCGCTAGCCCTTGAGAATCGTCTTCTTTGCAAATGTTCTTGGGGTGTTGTGTACAGTTCTTGAATCTAAAGGCAAGTCAGGAAGGAGTGGCTTCAATAACACGGTAAGCAGCTTCAGATCAACAGTCACGAGGGACTTCGCCTGAATAAAGAATCTCAAAGCACCATGAATAGATGGGGCCCTTACCGTAGTATTCATAATAACGATTGAATGTGTTGTCCACAGAACTCATAGGAACCCTGCGGATTGTGCATCGCCCCAACAAATTGGATTGGACACATATCCTTCACTACCTGGTCATCATCATCTTCGAATTAAAGTAGGCATAACAAAATTAATGACCATCAGGTTGTCTAACTGAACACCTTCATTCCCCAAGGTGGCAGAGATAGAAATGGAGGAATCACCAATAATGCTGATGTCGAGTCGCAGACGTTCCCGGCGTATTCGGTGACAATTCAACCTTCGACTGGAACTCACGGTGCAAAAAAAGTTTGTAAACTAGATGGCTTCAGGGAGTATGAAGGCCAACAAATCAAAATGAACTGGCGCCTAGCACAACTGGACCATCCTAGGTAAAAGTTACAGTCTTCAGTTCAGTCTTTGGCATGTTTCTACTGGAAACTATCAGTTGGTTATAACACGTCTACATTCATTGATGTGAAATATCACCATCCCAAGTTATCTGCAAAACATAACGAAAACAACAACGTGAAAACCAGCCAGACAACAGGCGTGTGTAACGTATAAGCCGGCCATTTTCACTCTGGTTGTCCGTTACACTCGTGGACTAACTTTAGGGCGGCGTGGAGACACCGGCGGACAGCGATCTTGCAAAGTAGAGGTTCCAGCAACGGTCCTATAAAAGGAAACATCACAAGCAAGTATGAGCCAAACGTTCAGTAAGCCATGCACACGACCTACACAAACGAAGACTAAAACGGCGTCAAAAACACAGAAGCACGCCCTGTTACGCACTTCAAGTCCAACTTGTGCGCGCTTGTTGGTTTCGACCACACGTTACACACATGTAATATGCTGCAGTTGGAAGGCTGCCGTGAGTAATAGTACTTCCTTGTGCAAGGTGCGGAATATCCACGTGCTGAAATGGATAGCACGAAAGTTAATCACAGAAGTGGTGAGTCAGAAGCCGTATTCAAAAACCCCCAATTAAGCACACTGATTAGTGGAAAGTGTTTATTCAGCAACACATGCAAAGCAGAAGCACGACAACGTGATGGTAAAAGAGATGCGTACAAGTCGACAAAACAAACGTCTTACAATTAATCATTGTTCTCCTCCGTTGTTGCTTCTTGTGCTTGGTCCAGGTAAATGGCTTACGCGAAACCCGGAAGGGAAACGGAAATAGGCACGAGTTGTTAGACGCGTAGTTTGGTTGACGTCGTTGCTGCTACACGCGTGACAATCAAATGGCCCAGGGCTATGGAATTGGCCCAGATGAACAAAATTTACACTCAAATGACAACCACCTAGCCCAATATATATTGTAATAAAAAATACCACCCTTAGATTATTCCTGATCATTACTTAACGACAGAATTAGTCCCAAAAGATTATGCCACCCACCGAAGTTTATCATCTTTGGTTGGCCAGCGGAATAGAAAAGACAGGCCGACACCTGGCCTATTCTTGGCCAACCTGGCCGAGTCGGCCACGTCTTTACTGGGCAGGTGGATATGTTTTCTCGCGTTGAACTACTGACCGGCAGTGGTGGAACCAGTAAACAGCCGAACTATGCTATCTCATGGGTTAAAATAAACCGTGATAAGTAACCGGCAGGCAGAATATGGTCTGATGAGAATTGCGCAATATCGTACAATTTAGCAGTGGGCGTTACGTCTTGTATTTCAACCATGTCCCCTGCTGATCTGTTCTTTAAACTATCAGCTATCGTCTACAGCTTACAATACTACTGCAACTTATAAGCCGACACAAGCATTCTGTTGACGGTATCTGGACGTTAAAAGGGCATAACAGAAAATCCAGTAGTAATCTACACCCAGCAAACAAACCGGATCTGGCCCGGAGTCGGACCGGATCTGGCCAACCATTCGGACCGGATCTGGCCTGCACTAAGTACCGGAGTCTGTCGGACTCCGGCTTGGCCAGACTCGCAGTCGGCCAGGGAAGAATTTTGACAGCACTCTGTTTACTGAATTTTACGATGCCTATTAGCACGGCCGTTCTCAGTTACCTCAGCGTTCAATATACCCAACCACGATGAGAGCTACAGTCTGCTGTCAATAACCAAGTAACGAACTTCATAAATCTTGGGAACGTTGAAAAAACCATTGCGATCGAAAAAAAATTAATTAAATAGAAATTGCAGCAAGTTAACAGAAGGTTCCATGTTTGGAAAAGAACGTTCTGTTCATTGAAAATATCTGCAACAGCTTAATATTCATTCCATGCCTTGATATCTGCAAAAGAAACAAGATTTTAGCACGCATTAGAAGTGGAATATCTCCGTTAATGAGCAAGATACAGCAATAAGGTATTCGGACAATCTGATAGAGAACTTACGACGAATCACTGCGCAATCTGGAGGACGTTGAAGGAAACTTCATGTGCTTAGAACTGAAGTAAACACCTTTCTGTGTACATTTATCACAACCGTAGTAACCACTGTGACTCTTCGTTTGTTTCACGTAGCTCCGGGCTGGGCCGTCGCAAATGACACACTGAATATCCACATGAAGGGTTAAGTGGAGATCATCCAGCGTCACGCCAGTACTGCGCAGTTCAAGCATTTCGCACACAAACGTATGCAGGAAATCACTAACGAGATCAGAACGCCCACGTCCGCAATACGTACCGACTACAAATGGGGTGCTTATGAAGGGATGTACAATACGACCGAGTATGGGCCATAACTCTGTTCCAGGGTAATTATACAAGGGCACTCCATCTGTATTTACTTGCATTGTGACGTGGTCACCGCTGGTAAAACGATGACGTTGGTGAAGGATCCGTAGACAAGTCGGCATACCAATGTGTACATAACATCCACTGGTAAGCATAGTTTTATGTACACCGCGAGGAGTTCTGCGCAGTGTGCGCGGATCTAGCGGCAAATCAGGAACAAAGGGTTTTAATAAAGCCAGAAGTAGTTTCAGGTCGGTAGATGTGACCGATTTGGAGCAGATTGCGAACAACCGTATGGCATCTGAAATGCTGGATGTTGCAGGTAAGTGACTGTCTGTGGCAGAAGTAATTATTCAAAGGAAGCACCTACCACTAAGGTTGGGATTTTCAACAGCACCTGATCCGATGAAGGATGTCGGGCTGGAAGCAGCAGTTGCAACATCTGAACCACTTGTTGGAGGCTCGTGCGATACTTCTGCATTGTAACAGAGAAAATTTGGCAATATCTAACCTGTAGGCTGCGCAGATGTTGTGAGTTGTACCAGGTCCTCCTTAACCCAACATGATGCATACTTCTCGTTCAGCATGCGTAACTTCTCTCTCTCATGTCGTATACGCCTGTTAATAGTCCACCTACTATACCATCCTTTCACGTCACTCATTTCTGCAGTGAACGCTAATAAAGGCAATCCATACGGATTACGTGTAATACATGCTATTGTAGTGACCTGGAGAAATCCCCGGTCTGCTTGCTGTACGATGCGTAAAATCCTTCCTAAAATCTTAGCTCACATTGTACATAGGACCTTAAGGATCTTTGCCTGCTGTCTGCCTGATGCATGCGATCGCGTTTGTTTGTTTGCATGCTTGTCGGCCTATGCGCGCCATTCGCGCCATACACACTTTCCGGCTTGCTCGCGCGCTCGGCTGTCGGATCCTTATCCTCCCTAGCTATTTCGCGTATCGGTGTCGTCTGGCGCTGATCGAGACCAATTGTAATTATCGCATAATATATTTTCGGTCTCCACAATTATCTGTATTTTATTTCGCGTCTGGTATTTCCGCGTATACCTGAGGAAGCGTTAATTTAGTGCACGTACGCACTAAACTATTAAACCTCCGCTAATAAGGCCGGAATAAAGAAATTCATATAATGAAATAAATTTACTAAGCTTTATACGAAACTATGAGTGTCTACAGACCGCAACAGATGCGACACAGCCGAACTCACCACGTACGAAACAAGGGAAACCGTTAATGCGCGTCTCATGGAGGCACGGATTAAAACAAACGCGCGAAAAATTGTCGTAGTAGTGAACCCATTCGGATTAAAAATTATGAATATGATAATGTGTTTTAGAAATTTTTAACTAATCATTTGGATACCATTACGAGCGTGGCAAATACAACTTACTGTTTTTATCTGATTCGCCTAATTGGTGGCCATGCGTTGGCCAGATGTTGGCCAGATGTTGGCCAACACCTTGGAGTCGGCCATGTGTTTGTTGGGCAACGTCTGTTACGATGGCACCCATCTAGACCAACCACAGAAGATGTTTCATGGAATAACTATAGAGAAGAATAGTCAAAATACTCACTTTCATGTTAATAACAGTTATGAGGGTGAATTGACTAACTGAAAGTCTTTAGTTGCCAACACTCCAAAATTACATTCACTTTTGAGCAGGCGAAATTAGGGTTTGGTACATATAACCAATGCATCAAACCTCTAACGCTGATGTAGTGCAACAGTCTTCAGTGCAGTATGACCACACTCCCACTATCTAACCCCCAGACCTTTCTGACAAGTTCACTCATACGCCACACTTCATCACAGTGTTAGACATTTATTCTTCATCTTAACCAGACTCATTGAGTCCTTTATTGTGACTGATTGCGTTTAGCGTCGATAGCTCTATTTCAGTAATACTAACTGACCCTTCTGTTAGGAGCGCTACCAGACCTTCTTTAGACCATACACTGAAGTAGACTTTCACTATCTGACGAGCAGCTTAACAAATGTTTTGCCATTTCCACATATGGATTTGGTCCATCTGCTACTGGATTAGTAATATTACTGAAGACTTGTGAAAAAGTACACTCGTTTACTCACTGCTTCCGGCCACTTCATAGCAATCTACTTTGTGTGACTTGGTATTACAGTGATCTACAGCTTTATGGAAGCTAAAGTCTAGAAGTCAGTATTTCACCATTTTCTGCAGAGATGTAATCTTTCAATTGGTTAACGTGAACCTGTTGCTAAAGCAGTGCAGCAATCAGTTAACAAAGTTATCCTGAGTATAGTTCAATCCCTATTTTGGTATACACCCACATTGAACCCCTGAAACTGCAGGTGTAAAATCCAGAGAAATTGTGGTAAACAAAGAAGCGTTCTCAATCGATTTTCATTACAAACATTTTTTGTTACTTTTGGGCCTGAGTGTGTTTTGCATCATTTTCATGATAAAATCTTTATTAAACTATATTTCAAAGACGAATATTTACAGTAGTTCTGTAGATTTGTTAATTTAGAAGAGACCCAACCATGAAAAGTTGGGGGTTTGACTGGTATTGAATCGTTCGCTAACGA
>LUCH01018854.1:0-11223 GCA_013368495.1 Paragonimus heterotremus | reverse complement strand
GGGAGTCAACAACCGTGTGACAGTTGCATCCGCACTTTTGACTGCAGTTATTTTTGGTACGTAAAACTGAGACCAATTATCCCTTCTCCAATAGAAAATCCGTTATGAAAATGTGCATCCTGGCGTATAACACGCGGACGTCAGAAGAATCATTCTGAGATGGATTCAGGAGGCAAGGCTAGGGGCAAACAGAGAAGTTATCGACGCGACTGCGCACCTCTGTGCTCTATCACTCTGCGGGTTAACTGATTTATTTATGGTCAGTTTGGACGAATTCTCTTCAACCCTAGACCTACCCTCCGTGAGTTCATCAAACTCTTCATCAATCCCAAGCACACCGGGTGAATGTAATCGAGCGGATAACAGGTTACCAAATCCACACGCCACACTTCAACAGGAGACCGATAAACATGACGTTCTCGTTGGCATGGGGCCGTGAAGCCAATATCCATTTTTTAGCGACAACTGCTTGTTGGCGACACCACATGAGTGTTAGTCGTATACCGTGAGTTTCTGAGCTGTCTTGTTAAGGAAATTTATTTTCTTGGAAACAGTCGTTTTGATAGCCTGGTACCTGGTAACGAAACTGAAATCGTCAAAGTCTGCATCATGGACTTATAGACCATTGTTTTAAATGACCGTTAACTGAAAACCACCTCGTCGTAATTGTTTTCCGAATATCGTTATGGCTGCTGTTGTTGTGGTCGATTGCGTATGGCAATGTTAATTCAAGGACGCTGAGGTTGTTTTCAATTTATTTATTTATGCCCGTCATTTGTTCGTTATTTCATCTTCAGTTGTTTATACTCATTTGTTGGAGATGGATTATGTTACGACTTTCAAGGCGATGTTCGAAGATCATGAATTTCACACTGTTTCACGAGGTGGGCCTTATTTACGTCCGTGGGGCGAGCGGTAGTCCGAAAACTGCTTTGAAATACAGTGAGGTGAGGTCACGTGATTTTCTGAGAACCGTGCAGGTTTACTATCTTTGTACGGAGTACAAAAGGCGTAGGAGCGTATGCAGGGGTGTGCGACGTGTCTAGTGAGTTAAATGATGTCAATGTTGCAAATCTGTTCTTGCGACACATGTTGTAGATCACCACGTCATATTGTCCGACGGACTGCGTGTCTTGTTGTGAGCTCTTTCGAGTTGGAGCACAACCACTCCATCAGTCTTCTGCTATATGATTCCCATCGTGCGAATCTTGAACTTACCATCGGTGAATTGAGATAATGCAAGAGTCTGGTTCCGGTGTAATTCACCAACTGCTGACATCGAGCATTATGTAGCGGATGTTCACGGGAAGTTTATCACAACTGCTGATGTTGGAGACATCTGCCGCGAGTTAGAGCCCGCGATGTCAAGTGATTGTGTTGTGTAAGGTTGATCACGGAACATTGGATAACCACGATGTGGTGCTGTCGGAGATTAGTGCGATAGCTGTGGTGCGCACTATGCGGGATATCTGCAACAGGTATACGTATATCTGCCGTGCCCAGCGAACGCGGGTCGAACTTTTCCGACGGTCCCTTCATGTTGTGAATGTGGATGCCTCCCATGAGGTAAACAGGCAGAAGTATGTTATTGTATATTTCATCACACTTTCGGAACTGAAAGTTATATCAGTTCCTCGTAACAGACGGTACGGACACAGCCGACCAGTGGTATACGGATACGTTCGTAGTAAGAAGTATGATTCACTACGTAGACTTTCCGAAATTTTTCGAGAAATGATGGGGCAGCCGATTGTGGTGATTAGGTTTGTCAAGGATAAGGTTGCTGCGCAGGCGAGGGTAACATGTGGTCGGCTACGACATCCTGTTGTGCTACTTTCATCTACATGATGCCGCATGTATGCAAATAAGTGGGCAAATTCGTCCGTCACATTTGTTGAAAGGCAAACTCTTCGCAGTCGCTGTCTCTTCCACCGAACAGCTACAGCAGACAATGAAGAAGAATAAGTTACATTGTTTACCGCAGGTTCAAACATGATTTGTATATCATTCGCCGAACGGATGGCCATTGTGGGCCATCCGTGCGCGAAGCGATGTTGTCCACTTTAACAATCGAACGAATAATAGGCTGGAGAAGGCAAATGGACGGTTGAAGAAGAGCACGCATCCAAGAGACTTCCTAGCTGTCGACATTTGGAAAATCTGAACCCACAGTGAGTGACTGCTGCAAGAGTATGAAATACAAGCGACCTACGGTGCAAGCGTCGTGAGGCTATGGACGTTGACTGGTGCGTGAAGACCCTTCTTCACAGAATGATCACATACACAAGCCATTTTGTCCGGGAACATCTGAACTGACAGACTACACGACTCCCTTTATAAACGGTATCTGAGTGCTAGGTAAGTGGTTCTGTAGTAATTACCTAGAAAACATGGCAGCTCCGTATGCAACAAGATGGTGACGCTTTTGTCGTGGATAGCGTAGAGGGCATACGTGAATGCACGTTTACCATACAATGTGACTGTCATGCATACACATTCTGTTGGTGTTTCGGAGGCATTACCAACCCTACGGTAAGTTTTTTTGTAGTTTTCATTTCCCCTTATAAAGGTCACGTCCTCATTCTTGAACGGTGGCTAGCAAAATAAACTGACTAGTTCGACGGCTGGTTGGCCCACAGCTTCGGTCACCTGCTGCAGACACGTTTAACTGTCACTATGAAGCCCTGCATCATCTACTTGAAAAACTGCATGACTGTAACAGCCACACGGTGGTGACTTGCTTCTGCCGGTAAAATTGTAGAACGGGCCAAGACTGGCTTACCTTTATACGACTTCCCCGTGGGCCCAGCTATATACGGTATACAGCCGAGGTAGGGGTAGGAGCCTAAAACAGGATTGCCGTGAGGACAATGCGATGACCCTGTACACACGGACAGCTTTTGTAGTGAGGCCGACCAGCTGGTTTGTCGTTCCAAATGGCAGACATAAACAAGCATCCATTCTGTGGCAAACAGCTCCAACCTAAGTCGCCTGGTAACTGCACGTTTTGAATCGTTATTTTTGTCAGTTTCCTCTACTTCAACCGTTGATAGCACTTCCAGGTTGATTAGTGGAAGCAAGTTGCACATGCCACCCACAACGAATGCCGACTTGGACTGGTCCGCTGACAGTATGCCGCTTGCACACGGATCGAACAAAGCGCGAACGGACCAAAGATTTTCCCTATGTTTCGAGTGGATCACTTCTCAGGATCCACGACATTTTTTGAATGACTGATCGCCCGCTGTTTGTGATGAGCTATTTCATCCAAAGCTCTGTATGCTATCCGTTTGCCCGTGATTATCAGGGTGGTCGGCTAGAAGTGAAAGAATTGAATAATATAATCGGCTTACTCAAACATGTCTTCGGATAAGGAATAATAAGTCGACTGCATTTCCTCTGTTCCCAAGGCAAACCTCCATGAATGCTGCGGATGTTGTGTTGTTCTTGAACGTCCGACGTAGCAAAATTGTGAATGCATCAGTTCAGTTCATAGAATGTGGCGGCTAGCGGCTTGGTAGTCCAGTTTCTTGTGCTGGTAGGCGACAGATTCCCGTGCGTAAAACGGGTATTTTTAAACATGGTATCTTTTTGAACGGAATAGTGTCGCTTATGTAACAGGCAAACCAGACGCTCTGGCTCCGTGAACCCGTTACACTCGCAAACCAAATTTCAGCAACGCGGAGATACCAGGGGACAATGTTCTTCCGAAGTGATGGTTTCAACGACAGTCCTATGAAGAGAGACAGTAGAAGCAATCGTGAGCCAACGACCCAGTGAGACAAGAACATGACTTACACAATCGAGAACAAAAGTGGCGCCAACAACACGGCTGCACGACACGTTACACTTACATGTTTCACATTTCCGCCGACAGTTGTTTGCACATCTCGTGACCTGAATGGAGTTCTGTGAAGTGCATAGAAGTTGAAAGAAATTCTTCCCACGCAATCGGTAGCATCACGTTCAGATGTTGAGCCCACTGCAGATACTACGACAGCCCCATCAAAACGCACACCCTTATCCCCAGGGCTGCAAATCCGTATTCTGAGCACGAAGTAAGAACACGCTGAATAGCATATTATCGTGGGTTGGGGTACTCGCCCGGCGCTGAAATGTCATTAACATCAGACCAAATTGATGACCCGTGGTCTGAAAACCGTGGAACTCTTGGGATGGCAAACCAGGATCTTAAAGGAGGCAGATGGCTGGATTGTGCGATGATAGGGCTGCCATAAGAACTTCTGAATGTGGTGCTATGGATTCCGTCGGAAGATAATTTCTTTTGACTGTTCTGCTTTTTTCGAAACGCGACTTAAATCGCGAGGTGTGCAGACAAGGAGGCTGTCTCGAAGCTGATCAACGAAAGCCGGCCGCAGATTACGTAGGATATTAGACGATTTGCGTTCACAATATTAGCTGCTCTGTCCAGTTCACTTGAGCTGTGATCAACGTTGATAAGCAGAAAGCAGGAGAAATCAGAATGAAAATATATTCAGACCGTTTAGGATAAGTTGTAATGATCTCCTTCAGTTCTGGCCAAAAACGAGATAACGTATTGGCAGCCGTCACCGAAGTGCGCTGCCGGCGGAAACATAGACCAACAGTCATTGGAATCATAGGCGTCCATGATACGAAGATAGAATGGTTGTGGCTGAAACGGTAGAAGTGGGAATCAATGTTTTCGTCAGATAAATAAAGAATGTCAAAGTTGGTCATTGTCAGTCAGATTGGTGAATATTGACTCACGTGCACATGGCAAGCTGCATCTAAGCATAGTCAATAAGCGGTAAATAAAACAATACGCCCGTTGTGAATCATGAAGTGGGAAGTGTCACCCATGTTTGCACTGTATAGTAGGTAGAAATAACCACATGATAACGTAGACCGCTTTCCATCAGAAATACTACCACAGAAACAGGCTGAACACATATATCAGGTGTATACCTAACCAACAAGCATAACGGCATAGCTTTCATTGGTACTTACTGTGATATTTCGTATACAATGCAATGTAAACGCAACGTGGTCGAAAATTACAAATTCAATTGTACCTCTGAAACCACGCGAAGTTGAGCGTTTCTGCCGAACGCGGACATATTTTCCACCATGAAAATTCCGATGAAAGCATTTTTAGAACGTGAATTCGATTAGGAAAGCCAATATGATGCTTTTGTGGGGAAAATGGCGACATATTTTTCTTAACAAAGTGGAAAAGTGAACATTTTTAGGTGTAGCTGATTTTTATCATTGCATGGTTACGGGTATCAGGCTGACGAAGTTTGGTAAGGGATCCTCAATCGAAGCGCGGAAAGCATGTCGCCTGCCAGCGCAAGAAACTGGACTGCCAGACTGCTAGCCGCCATGTCCTGTGAACTGAACTGAACTGAACTGAACACAACCACCATACTCGATGAAATCTACATATTTGGCCTATAATATTCATTCTAATATTTCATGAAAATGTGAAAATGCCCTTTTCTCGCCCAAATGGCCGTTTCCAACTCGTTTCGGCCTTGAATCGTTATGCTTGTTAACCGCACAATTGCCTAACCTGCTGCTAGCAGTTAAATTTAATTTTGGTCGATTATCTGTTCTGTTGTATTTGACGTGGATGTCGTGCCAAAGGAAAAATCGGCCATTTTGGCACTTATTGAATGTAATCCCGTTTTTCCACTAACGCTGCTTATCTACAGTTGATGTCCCGTGAGCACTTTTCCTTACAGCTCGATTTTGAAACTTCCATAAATATTTAAAGATTCCATGATTCGCGCCACAGTGACCGTTATTGTTTTGAACGACCTTCAAGCCGAATGCCGTGAACCGGATATTTGCTCCTTTTGCATTATTATTTGTCGGACACTTGCCAATCGACAGTTCGCTCCTGAGATGTATCTAGTTGGTGATTTCCAAAGTCGAAGCATGGGACTTTTGCATTAATAATGGATAACCTAGCAAGAATCTGCATTTTGGCCAGGACTAGCATCCAAGCGGCACCACAGGTTGTTAGAGCTCTAACATAATTGGCAATAACGAATAGGGTCGCTACACTACACAAAAAGTAGGACACCGGAAGTATATTATGCAAAATTTGCAGCAGATGTGAAAAATTATATGCAGCAATAACTAGGAAGGTTGGAATGCCAGCCATTGTGCGCTCGAGCAGCTCGGAAGTGTTCATGCCGCCGATAGCGCACACGGGCCAACAAGCACGGAGGTCGAGCAAAACTTCTTAATTTGTTATGTACAATGCGATTCAGTATTTCAGAAATTATTTGACATAAATCATAGCAGGTGAACCAAGATTACATATAACACTGTATGGGCCGTAGCTGGCCACAGAAATACTCCGGACATTATTCGCCCTAGTGCTAAAGTAGTGTCAAGTAATCGTTTAGTGTCTCCAAAGAAACTGACTGCAAGCGTGTTTTCCAAGCTTGTTTGTTCCGTACGCATTATTCCGTGTACGCCTGCCATAGGAAGCCTGATATGAAATCAATGCCACTTTTTTCATTCGTGCAAGTTATTGTACACAGCGAGTGCTTGCCATTTCCCTAACGACTCATCGACTATCCTAATCTTCAGTGTGGTTTAACCTGGACCTATTCGAGCGTCGTTTGACGCATTCAAATATTCTACGTATATTTCACTTGGCGGTATTTTGAGTGCCACCGTGTGGGTTGGAACCCATATCACGCTCCTTTCTTATCTTAATTGTTGCCGTTGGTGCTAGACTGGGCGAAAGCTAACTACCTATCATATTCCCAAACATTACCGGAAATATAGAGTTTGTTTCGGAACCTCCTGCGTTTTTTAGTTCGATGCCTGTTGGAACTACGTTTTGACTGATCTTCAGGAAAGGCGTCTCATATTGTTAGTGGGCGAGGGTCTAGCGTACCCCCATTCGTTAACTACACTAGGGTACCATGAGATCTTGCGTACATATCATCAACACCATAGACGGCAATACTTTCCTGGTTCACAGTGATGCTAAACTGCCACACTTGGATGCATAACGACATATTCACAGCCTCTCGGTCAATCATGTGTTGAAGGGTGTTATCTTAAGGTTTGTGGTTGCATTTAGCGAATAGACTACCCACCAAAACCCTACCGAACAGACATATTCACACCTGCAACTTCTGTTTTCAAACTTCACGAGGGGAAACCAGATCACACGTGCGACTTACAACTGTTAAACACCGTTGGTCAAATGAGCGTTTGAATTAGCCAGCAGATGGGCAATATGAGCTAACTGATGACACACAACGATGGAATCCTAGATCTCGAGAACATGTAATACCACCGAAAGATATGCACTAACTCATTTTTCCCAGACATAAGTTAACCAGACGAGAAATATAAGAAAAGACCATCTGTTGGAACTGGTCCAACAGATTAATACCCAGTCTGTAGTCATTATCGAAAACCGCTCAAAAACGAAAAACAAGGACTCAGCGCGATGGTATTGACCCTGGAAAATAGGGCGTACAATGAAAGCACGTCAAGCTAGCGGGGCACGGAGCGAGTTGTGATTGTAGGTCCGGGACGGATATTACAAAAAGAATATCTTGATTATAACAAAAGTAGGCAAAAAGCCAAAATCATCAAAAATGTACAAGTGAATGCGACTACCATAAGTATCATTTATCACAGTCGCTACACGTTGAAATCCGAGACCGGATACTTATTACGCAGGATACACAAGCGGTCTTGCATAAAACTATAAGCGGTACCGGCATGGGAAGTTAGCTTTGAAGGATAAAGATAAGCGGTTGACGTGTAATGGAATAATGAAGGTGCAGTTTTATTATTTCGTGTCATAAAGTCGGGTGACGTGAAAAAACACAAACGGAATAGCTGGTAACCGTAGAATATTACCTTCCAGTTTTGAGACAGCTTTACACATCATTTTGCGGACAGGCGAATGAAACTTTCAAGTCGCTTTGTAATAACCTAAAGATAACTCGGTTCCGTCTAACTAGCACAGACCTCGTAGGAAACCTTTGTTCGCAGGGTATGCTGATGAGTATTAGTAGCCGCTCCATCTGATTGACCTGTGCAATGAATAACTAAGTATATGGGCACTGAAAACAAACGCACACAGGAGTTACTAACGCGAAGCTTGTATCTGAATTATTTGTGAGACAATAAATGCTGAACGACACCCTTGTCAGACTGTCTTTCACAGTCAGGGTAAATGATTAGCAATTTAAGTATCAACCATCGGCTTACTGAGAAACGCATCCCAAGTGATGTGCACCAGCTCGTTACCACAGTATTTGATAACACTCGTAGGGGTCACGACAAGAAGCTCTATAAGCGTCGACCCCGAACCTTCCCTAAGCAACAGTTCTTCTCTTACAGGGAAATCAACCGCTAGAATGACCTTCCAACGGAGGATGTTAGGTGCTCTTATATGGACCGCTTCAAAGTGTTGTTAGACTCTCACTTATTTAAGAAGTTGCTGGACTAGTATTTTATTCTGCTTTACTAGATTAGTATTTTACTCTGTTCTCGGTATTTCCTGTAACCCCTCCTCCAGTAAACACGTGGCCGACTCGGCCAAGTTGGCTTAGAGTGGGCCAGGTGTTGGCCTGCCTTTTCTACTCCACTGACCAACCAAAGATGAGGAACTTCGGTGAATGGCAAGTTATCATGGGACTACTTTTGTGGCTGAATAATGATTACGGATAATCTAATAATGATATTTTTTACTGCAATAGATAGATATTTGACTGCGGAATAGGTGGTTGCCTATTAAGGGTAAATTTTGTTTATCAAGGCTAGTTCGATAGCTCTGAGTCATTTGATTGTCACGTGCCTCTGGTTTGATCAGTTTTCACAATGTTGCTTTTTGTGAAGTTTTACGGATAATCTTAGATAACAATATGCCATGTCACTCTGAATGTCTGTGTGACATAACCTACTTTAATTGTTAAGTGAAGACATTCTACAACTTGACCTGAAGACTAATTTTTACGCTGCGTGTAATTGACAGAACGTAAATATCTCTGTAATCCGTCAGTTAAAAAATTTTCTTTTGCCACCAATGTTGTTGTAATTTTGTGGAATTTTGCAGTTTATTAAAATCTAGAATTCTGTAGCTACGGCATCATTTTGTTTTAGTCATCCGAAGAAGTAAGCTAATAAGGTGCGGTAGTTCAGTGGCATGGTGATTGATGTAAAAGATAACCGAAAGTTTCATACCATGTATTCTCGGAAAATTGATGGTAGGATATAATGGAAAAATATCTCATATGTGTATCAGTGCATGCCCTTGATACAACCAAGAAAGCTGCAGCGTGCAACCACCACTCTGGTACAGAGATTCATCGCTCGGAGAAACTGAACCATCAAAAAGCCGTGGCTTTCTACTTCCGTCTGTCACCCATTGAACCCACTGAACCCATTGAACATGTGGAAGCATATGGTTTTACTAATATTTGAATGTGATAAAGCGGGAGAACGTTATTATATTTCCGCCGAATAAAACATCGTTAACACATGGGGACTAAGCTATTCATAAGGCAATTACCTGTTTTTTCGGGATTCCGTTCGAAGGTCGTTCAAAACGTACAACGGTCATTTTGGCGCGAATCCTCTTTTTTTAAATAATTTTGAAACTTTCAAAACTGAATTTTTAGTCAAAGCATCTACAGTATATCAATGGTAAATAAACAGCGTTAATGGAAAAGTTGAAATACACCGACCAAGTCCCAAAAGTATTGGTTTGGTGATAGAAAGTGTTTCCATCAATTTCATGAAATTAACGCACCATTGGCGTTAATTTGCTTTTATAGGCCTGGTAAATGTGCTCGTCGCAATGTTCAAGACGAAGTTTGTTATCCTAGGATTCGAGAGCGCTTAATGTTATAGCGTTTTGAAGATATGGTCCAAATGGAACTACACGACCCCACAAAGTTTGCACTGAATTTCCGTTGATTAATCAACGGAATCGAAAATTATGATGAACATGTACCTCAAACACTTCAATGCACGTTTTCCACACTTATCTCATGTGTTTGTTCTCCATGTTGTTCACGGAAATTGTTTGGAAAAAACGGCTACAAATGTGAACGCACACTGCATTCTCGGACGTTGCTGATAACCTAAGTGAATCTGGTTGAACTATCTAATAATGTGAACGCATACTGGATACCCGTACGTTCTTCATAGCTTAAGTGAATCAAGTCAAAGCATCTACAACTGTGGATGCCTACTGGATATGCGGAAGTAGTTCATTGCCTAAGTCAACCAGGTGAAGTTTCTACTAGTGTGAACGCGTAGTACATTCTCGGACGATGTTCGTAGCTTAAGTGAATCTAGCTGAAGCCTCTACTACTGTGAATGCATAGTGCATTCTCGGACGTCGTTCATAGTTTAAATGAATCCAGTTGAAGCATCTACAACTGTGAATGCCTACTGGATACGCGGACGTTGTTCATAGCTTAAGTCGATCGATTTCATATTTCACATACTCGAAATTCTCGACGTAGCTTCTCTAGTGATTATTCGGTATAATCTACAAAAGTTTTCTTCTAAATTAAGACTAATGTCAGTGTCAGTCTTGATAAAACAGCATACATTTGAAAGCACTGCAGAGGAATAGACAAAAGGAAGAATATTATGGAACTAAACGTGCCTCATAGAACTGGAAACACAACAAAACCTTAAAGTCACTGTAGCCCAAGGTCAGTAATATCGTTAACCTGACCTCGTTTCAAAAAATTCCACCATTACTGCGTGTGCGACAAAACCGAACAGGAACGGAGTAATTGAACAACTTATAGGGACGCCACTTCTATACGGCCAACTATGACAGACGGTGACTACTTGATATGATGATCAGGCACACGAACTGACTGTGGGGCAGCCTAGGTGAACAAGTCTTGAGTAACTGGCATGTGATGATGTATCCCGAAAAAATCCATCATCTCTTGCCTGATACCCACTTTGGGAATGTAATATTCATAAGTAACCAAACCATATCAAAACGCGAGGACCGTTCTATGGTCTAGGTTGCACTATTTGAAATCATCAACTGCATGGTTGCAATTCATTCGAGCTTATGCTGGTAAGAAGACGAAGTGACCACCTTAACAAACGACATCGAGAAGCAACTCCCGCCGTAAAGCCTACAACGGCTCCTAGCAGTTGTCTTAGATTATGAGTAAAGCCAACAAGAACTCCATGCTGAAACGCCTATAGTCGGTCCGTTCA
>LUCH01018853.1:0-11226 GCA_013368495.1 Paragonimus heterotremus | reverse complement strand
AACACCTGAAACATGTGGTCAATAATATCGACAGCGCACCCGATTTTAGCAGAAAATGAAGTCGCACTAGAATTACCTCATTTGTGGTTTATATCTATGTATTTGATCCTTGATGCAACGTTCACTTACCGAGTTATATCTTTCGGTTTTATCAACACACAACAAGCTCTGTTTCTAGCAGATGTCAACATCATGTTGTTTCAACAATGTTCCGTTCATATTTCCTACTAGTTAGGTAAGATTCACTAATGTTCCCAGTGAGGACATTATATCTGAATCAGTTAACCTTCGGTTGTTTCTGTCATCATTCAAACCACCAAGGAAGGTTTTGTCCACTACGTCCGGCTAAATCGAATTCAAGTCATCGTATCAAGAGACAACTAACCTTCAGTTTTGTCACCACTGAATGGGTGAGCCCCTGAAACCAAGGACCTTATTACAAATCCAACGTAGGAATCCAGAATGCTGTGTAAGTTGCTTGATGCTAAACAAACCTGACACAATAACAACAAAATGTATGACGGCATCATGCGCACAACAGATCAGTTCAGCATATCAGATGTTTAAGCTGAAAGAGAGCGTAAATTCATGCAATCCCGAAGTTTGTCGGAGGTATAAATTTAGACCGTCCACTTGTATTCCTTTCCACTTGCCATCCGAGTTGACAGTGAAACGGTGTTATTCATAAACAAATCTAGTCTTCCAGTTGGTTATATTTCATCTAGGAGTTTATTAAACGTGACCTGAATCAAGTGAGCACATTTTAGTCAAACTCAAACGGTGCCGTCGTAGCACACAGTGAAGGCAACGAGCGGCAACTGGACAGTTGGACACACTCAAGTGTCGAACCACGTGACTCGTGCGTCTGACCCCGATAATCACTAGTCCCATGATAACAGGCACAAAACAGACAGTAACGCAGAATTTACGACGAGCCATACGACTCCAACACATTAATCCTCATATCGATCCGTTTAAGTGATTAGGCCGAAACGGAGTTATGCCGGCCGTAAAGGTATACCAACCGTAAGTGTCGATTTGATCAATCGCCTATATTGACGGTTACGTAGATTCAGCCTGTTTAGAGCACATGAACCGACTGACGCAGCCGAACTAGAGTTAGAAACAACTTTGGTCTCATTCCGCCAGTAAAGGTCGTTAAACTTTAGAGATTTGACCATCACATAAAACAACTTATGCGGCCTAAGAAATAAACTCATCCGAAATGACTACTCGACCATTCTAGTATTATGTGAACCGGGTACATTTGTCGAAGGAACCAGGGTTGGATAAATTTGCAAAATATGTTCTCCCGCAGCTTATAAGGGAGCAGATTTCGATAGTTTATTCAAACACTACCAGTACCATGCCACACCTCAATGAACATTCGCAACAAGGGCGCCAAACTGTGCGTCATACATCGGTCACATCAAATCAATAGATTGATACCCGGACAACTACGATTGTTTGGCTCATTCTACTTATTTCTGAACAACAATACAATGAGGTTATCCATAGACTCTTACTCGATCATTCTTTGGATAAACGAATTGAGGCGCAATAAGATGCGAAACTGCACCGTCATGTTTCAGAAGTCCCCTGACCAACACATCTTCACCCCTAGCATTCCTGTCTCTGAGTTTCTGACTAATCCTCCGAATCTCCACGAAGCCCGTGACGGTAGACATTGAATATTTGTTAAACTATTGTGACAGCCTATCCACTATCAATTGGTCAATGATAGCAGGTTGATTCAGTAGTCCGCCATGGCGTCTGGACTAAAACCTGATGATTTCGTTCGGGTGTGTGCACAAAACGCCGGAGATTCTGTCCATCAGTGCTTTTGTGAAGTGAACGGAGGGACCAAGCATCATCTTAACAAATCATAAATCGACTCTTGGTTCTAATGATCATCATACATCATCGTTAACTTACCTTGCATTTATGACTATCCGTCCTTGACTGTGCGATGCGGAACAGTGAGCTCACCATAATTGCCAAGCAATATGCCTGTCGTGCATTCGCTTGCCGGGCTATTCATAGTGACTATGAGGGTTTCATTGTTCATCCGTATAGGACTGAAAATAACGCATCACTCTTACTGTCACGTTCCAGTGGTTTCTGTTGGCGAATACCGATAGTCTAGGGTAGTGCTCTCGTGTTACGCTTCTTGAAGTGACTGCTATATACTGCCAGGGATAGTTGATACAATGCAGCGGTTGGGATGAACGGCGATTACATGTTGACCAAACAGCCACTCCGTTCATTTCTCTAGTCGGCTAACGGCAAACCTTCTTACGTGCCCGGACGACTTGCGATTAACAAGCTGAAAAATGCGAATGAACAACCTGATTCTGATCAGCCTATGATTCGCGCTATATTCGGCCCAACGTATTGCACACATCTCCTGAAGTTCACACCAGTGCACCGTCACGCAATTAAACAGATGATGCTGGTCGCTTATTGCTTCAGTTCAGATCGTTACATTATCCTGATCCTGCTGGGATGGAATATCTAGGATAGCCGACTGGTGGCTATCGCCCCAATGCCGTAGATGATCATAAGTTTCATTGCCTGTATCATTGCTGTTGGATTCAAAGATAACTGGTTGGGTTGCTAATTTGCGCTCGATTGGAGTGTAGAACTGGCATAAAACAAAACCAATTATAACTCGGTGCCGCGTGGACTGTAACGAAAAATCGTCTATTAGGGTGCTCTTCTGCATCATCAACGTGGCAGGTAGTCAGATCGTAACGTTTATAAAGATTAGTCGACTGACATGGATGACTTTGTCTCTGTGGTCACTACACTGTCCCCAACTGGTCCAGTAGATCACTGACTAGGCGAGTCGCAGAATTAATTAAAGACAACCGACGGCTACAAGAGAACCACCGAGCGCTATAACAGAGCGGTCTAATGAGCGAGGAAACTTGGCCTCCGTGATTACCATATACAAACAGCAAGTCATACGAAGACTACTTGATTCTGATCACAAACTGACCACAGGTGGCAGTGATAATGGCTCGAAACTGAATTGTATAGCAACCCGCTTGAACAGTTTGTTTCGCAAGTGACGGAGCGACTGCTCTCACCATCGGTTGCAGACAGCGTCGCCGTGAGCGCAAACCAACTGAATGTACTTCACTCAGATTCCCATATAATTGACTCGTTTAATGTACAAGTGTGTAAAGAGTCTATCCAATTTCTGGTACAAGGTGCCCAGAAAACCAACAGATTCGCAGACGTTGCTGACGACAGATCCATACTGAAAGAATGATGGAGTATAACTAGGACGTCGTCCGGATTTTTGTTCAAGGTGAATACGCTAAATTATTAAATATAAGTCGTGTTAATGAGAACGTCAGATGTATCCCAAATGCCTATAATTATAGTATCGCATGCAAGCGGCGGGCATAATTAAAGGTTTTTAAAACGATCGTAATCGGTGTTAGCCTTGGCTAAATTTGATCTTAACTTACAATTATGTGGCAGAGATAGTGCATCGACTACGACGTTGGTTTCGCCATTGAAACACCGTATATGCGTTGAAGATTCAGAGGTGAAGCCGAGATGTTGAATCTTTTTTGACAGGTGTTTGTTAGACTTGGCACGGAAGGCGTACACAAGTGGTTTATGGTTAGTGAAATGCTGATCGTCCAATATGTGTCAGAAGTATTTGACTCCAGAGTAGATGGCGAGCAGTTTGTGCTCGAAAGTGCAGTATTTCGCCTGTACTAGCTACAGCCCGGATGAGAAAAAAGGCGAGTGATTGAAGTTCATTATTCACAGGCTGCAGCTTGACAACACCGACAACTGCGGAATTGGACGCGTCGGTCGTGAGAAACAGATGGGTTTCTGGGTCCAAATGCAGATAATGAAGATTTACAGCACTACTCAAAGCTACTTCAGCACTATCGATCATATGTACTGTGCTCGGCGTAAACGTGATGGTTTTGTACAACCCATCGAGTACATCCGCCGTAGGAGCCAGTATACTGGCACAATTCGGGTTAAAGCAGCGAACAGGAGATGGCAAATCGAGAACAAATTTCATGTCTGCAGTTCCTTCAACTTTGACTGCTATGGTCATGAAATCTACAACCATTCACTACAATTCCCCCGTTTCTTGCGCAGACGAACGCTGATTCAATAGCCTTAAGATTGCTCGGCTGATTCCGTAATATGAAATGATATAAAAACAGCGATTACAACGTGTTTTACTAAATGTTGTTTTTACATACATTTAACAGTAAGCAGTCATGAATATCAATTGCTATTTGACTTATCCAGTCAGTCAGTTGGCTCATTAGTCCCCACAACAATGCTGACCCAGATGGGAACACCATCAGCGTTGCAGACAAGCCTGATGGTGAGCGTGTTAAAACTGCCAAACTCGTCAACCCCACACACATCTCAATTGACATCAACATTTCGCACGTATTACGAAACATTCGTGAATGAAGACAACAAAACCATTAGTCTGACGAGAAAAAAAACATTCAACGGGAGTGCGAAGGCCTCTCCTGACTGTGTGCAATCAAAACATCAACAGGTTTTCACTCCCGTCCATTGTGCTAGTAATTTCGAGGATGGCATCGACTTTGAACAGAGTGGTGAACCATTCCCTGTATTTGAGACAGTCTGTCCCCTTCATCAATTGGTATACTAGTGAGTCGTTTGACAGATTTGATAATTTAGAATAGGCTCAGTCGTGGAGGGCAGAATGTCGACTGTGATCGAATGAGTGACAGAGACATCATGCCCAGACATGGCAAGCGCTTCACCAACTGTGCAACGATGCCAAATCGGTGGCTGGTAAACTTTACGTATGCACTCTGTTAACCGTTCAATTCACTATGTCATATGTAATGCATCAAATAATATAGGGAATCGACTGTCCTGTCAGGAATTCTCAGCAAGTTCACACTGGAATTCACCAACACCACAGTTGAACAATGAAATTTTATTACTAATGAGTAGCTAGGCAGGTGTGATAAATTAGAAGAGATCACCTCTAAATTTAAGCACAGGATGGAGGACATGAATTTCGTGAGATGAAACCATCCCTTACACTGTTTTCAGTGGCAGATTATAATAGTCGGATTTAGGAACTTCGAATAACCCTAGAAATCGTACTCTGATTAAAACCTCCTGCACAAGTAACAAAGAGAAGACATCGTACTAGTTGCACTAGGTAATTCATATTCATGAGACAAGAGGCCAAATTTATGGCTGGACAACAGTATTGAAGAAATCACAGCCTGTCATTAGCTGGTCGTACTGTCATATACAAAGTCACAAACTGAACGTCAATTGGTGCAATATAGAACAAAGAAATTGGCAAATAACGGAAGGCGTAACATTGAGACTGTTTGTCCAATCCTGATGTAGTATCTTCAACGCGACGTTCAGATTGGTCCCTTGTTAGAATTCCTATTGTGTCGGGGTTCGAATAAGCGGTGAATCGAGTAGATTTTCACCACAGTGCTATACAATCTGTATCCAGCAAGCATATAGTGAAACCAGTGAAGCCGAATTTGGTTTATACGTGCCAACCAAGATCCCAATCAAAATGGTCCACTCATTCATCAGTCTTGCTTTGTTCTCGGTCAAAGGTAAGTGTCTGGCAACCAGTGAAGCTTAAGTTTGGTTGGTTTGTGCACGGCTGTTGTCTGGTCATCTCGGTAAATTTGTTTATCCATTTATTGTTTGTCTGTTTTACTGCCAAGAGTGATATGTTTATGTGGTGAAAATCTACTCGATTCACCGCTTATTCGAACCCCGACACAATAGGAATTCTAACAAGGGACCAATCCAAACGTCGCGTTGAAGATACTACATCAGGATTGGACAAACAGTCTCAATGTTACGCCTTCCGTTATTTGCCAATTTCTTTGTTCTATATTGCACCAATTGACGTTCAGTTTGTGACTTTGTATATGACAGTACGACCAGCTAATGACAGGCTGTGATTTCTTCAATACTGTTGTCCAGCCATAAATTTGGCCTCTTGTCTCATGAATATGAATTACCTAGTGCAACTAGTACGATGTCTTCTCTTTGTTACTTGTGCAGGAGGTTTTAATCAGAGTACGATTTCTAGGGTTATTCGAAGTTCCTAAATCCGACTATTATAATCTGCCACTGAAAACAGTGTAAGGGATGGTTTCATCTCACGAAATTCATGTCCTCCATCCTGTGCTTAAATTTAGAGGTGATCTCTTCTAATTTATCACACCTGCCTAGCTACTCATTAGTAATAAAATTTCATTGTTCAACTGTGGTGTTGGTGAATTCCAGTGTGAACTTGCTGAGAATTCCTGACAGGACAGTCGATTCCCTATATTATTTGATGCATTACATATGACATAGTGAATTGAACGGTTAACAGAGTGCATACGTAAAGTTTACCAGCCACCGATTTGGCATCGTTGCACAGTTGGTGAAGCGCTTGCCATGTCTGGGCATGATGTCTCTGTCACTCATTCGATCACAGTCGACATTCTGCCCTCCACGACTGAGCCTATTCTAAATTATCAAATCTGTCAAACGACTCACTAGTATACCAATTGATGAAGGGGACAGACTGTCTCAAATACAGGGAATGGTTCACCACTCTGTTCAAAGTCGATGCCATCCTCGAAATTACTAGCACAATGGACGGGAGTGAAAACCTGTTGATGTTTTGATTGCACACAGTCAGGAGAGGCCTTCGCACTCCCGTTGAATGTTTTTTTTCTCGTCAGACTAATGGTTTTGTTGTCTTCATTCACGAATGTTTCGTAATACGTGCGAAATGTTGATGTCAATTGAGATGTGTGTGGGGTTGACGAGTTTGGCAGTTTTAACACGCTCACCATCAGGCTTGTCTGCAACGCTGATGGTGTTCCCATCTGGGTCAGCATTGTTGTGGGGACTAATGAGCCAACTGACTGACTGGATAAGTCAAATAGCAATTGATATTCATGACTGCTTACTGTTAAATGTATGTAAAAACAACATTTAGTAAAACACGTTGTAATCGCTGTTTTTATATCATTTCATATTACGGAATCAGCCGAGCAATCTTAAGGCTATTGAATCAGCGTTCGTCTGCGCAAGAAACGGGGGAATTGTAGTGAATGGTTGTAGATTTCATGACCATAGCAGTCAAAGTTGAAGGAACTGCAGACATGAAATTTGTTCTCGATTTGCCATCTCCTGTTCGCTGCTTTAACCCGAATTGTGCCAGTATACTGGCTCCTACGGCGGATGTACTCGATGGGTTGTACAAAACCATCACGTTTACGCCGAGCACAGTACATATGATCGATAGTGCTGAAGTAGCTTTGAGTAGTGCTGTAAATCTTCATTATCTGCATTTGGACCCAGAAACCCATCTGTTTCTCACGACCGACGCGTCCAATTCCGCAGTTGTCGGTGTTGTCAAGCTGCAGCCTGTGAATAATGAACTTCAATCACTCGCCTTTTTTCTCATCCGGGCTGTAGCTAGTACAGGCGAAATACTGCACTTTCGAGCACAAACTGCTCGCCATCTACTCTGGAGTCAAATACTTCTGACACATATTGGACGATCAGCATTTCACTAACCATAAACCACTTGTGTACGCCTTCCGTGCCAAGTCTAACAAACACCTGTCAAAAAAGATTCAACATCTCGGCTTCACCTCTGAATCTTCAACGCATATACGGTGTTTCAATGGCGAAACCAACGTCGTAGTCGATGCACTATCTCTGCCACATAATTGTAAGTTAAGATCAAATTTAGCCAAGGCTAACACCGATTACGATCGTTTTAAAAACCTTTAATTATGCCCGCCGCTTGCATGCGATACTATAATTATAGGCATTTGGGATACATCTGACGTTCTCATTAACACGACTTATATTTAATAATTTAGCGTATTCACCTTGAACAAAAATCCGGACGACGTCCTAGTTATACTCCATCATTCTTTCAGTATGGATCTGTCGTCAGCAACGTCTGCGAATCTGTTGGTTTTCTGGGCACCTTGTACCAGAAATTGGATAGACTCTTTACACACTTGTACATTAAACGAGTCAATTATATGGGAATCTGAGTGAAGTACATTCAGTTGGTTTGCGCTCACGGCGACGCTGTCTGCAACCGATGGTGAGAGCAGTCGCTCCGTCACTTGCGAAACAAACTGTTCAAGCGGGTTGCTATACAATTCAGTTTCGAGCCATTATCACTGCCACCTGTGGTCAGTTTGTGATCAGAATCAAGTAGTCTTCGTATGACTTGCTGTTTGTATATGGTAATCACGGAGGCCAAGTTTCCTCGCTCATTAGACCGCTCTGTTATAGCGCTCGGTGGTTCTCTTGTAGCCGTCGGTTGTCTTTAATTAATTCTGCGACTCGCCTAGTCAGTGATCTACTGGACCAGTTGGGGACAGTGTAGTGACCACAGAGACAAAGTCATCCATGTCAGTCGACTAATCTTTATAAACGTTACGATCTGACTACCTGCCACGTTGATGATGCAGAAGAGCACCCTAATAGACGATTTTTCGTTACAGTCCACGCGGCACCGAGTTATAATTGGTTTTGTTTTATGCCAGTTCTACACTCCAATCGAGCGCAAATTAGCAACCCAACCAGTTATCTTTGAATCCAACAGCAATGATACAGGCAATGAAACTTATGATCATCTACGGCATTGGGGCGATAGCCACCAGTCGGCTATCCTAGATATTCCATCCCAGCAGGATCAGGATAATGTAACGATCTGAACTGAAGCAATAAGCGACCAGCATCATCTGTTTAATTGCGTGACGGTGCACTGGTGTGAACTTCAGGAGATGTGTGCAATACGTTGGGCCGAATATAGCGCGAATCATAGGCTGATCAGAATCAGGTTGTTCATTCGCATTTTTCAGCTTGTTAATCGCAAGTCGTCCGGGCACGTAAGAAGGTTTGCCGTTAGCCGACTAGAGAAATGAACGGAGTGGCTGTTTGGTCAACATGTAATCGCCGTTCATCCCAACCGCTGCATTGTATCAACTATCCCTGGCAGTATATAGCAGTCACTTCAAGAAGCGTAACACGAGAGCACTACCCTAGACTATCGGTATTCGCCAACAGAAACCACTGGAACGTGACAGTAAGAGTGATGCGTTATTTTCAGTCCTATACGGATGAACAATGAAACCCTCATAGTCACTATGAATAGCCCGGCAAGCGAATGCACGACAGGCATATTGCTTGGCAATTATGGTGAGCTCACTGTTCCGCATCGCACAGTCAAGGACGGATAGTCATAAATGCAAGGTAAGTTAACGATGATGTATGATGATCATTAGAACCAAGAGTCGATTTATGATTTGTTAAGATGATGCTTGGTCCCTCCGTTCACTTCACAAAAGCACTGATGGACAGAATCTCCGGCGTTTTGTGCACACACCCGAACGAAATCATCAGGTTTTAGTCCAGACGCCATGGCGGACTACTGAATCAACCTGCTATCATTGACCAATTGATAGTGGATAGGCTGTCACAATAGTTTAACAAATATTCAATGTCTACCGTCACGGGCTTCGTGGAGATTCGGAGGATTAGTCAGAAACTCAGAGACAGGAATGCTAGGGGTGAAGATGTGTTGGTCAGGGGACTTCTGAAACATGACGGTGCAGTTTCGCATCTTATTGCGCCTCAATTCGTTTATCCAAAGAATGATCGAGTAAGAGTCTATGGATAACCTCATTGTATTGTTGTTCAGAAATAAGTAGAATGAGCCAAACAATCGTAGTTGTCCGGGTATCAATCTATTGATTTGATGTGACCGATGTATGACGCACAGTTTGGCGCCCTTGTTGCGAATGTTCATTGAGGTGTGGCATGGTACTGGTAGTGTTTGAATAAACTATCGAAATCTGCTCCCTTATAAGCTGCGGGAGAACATATTTTGCAAATTTATCCAACCCTGGTTCCTTCGACAAATGTACCCGGTTCACATAATACTAGAATGGTCGAGTAGTCATTTCGGATGAGTTTATTTCTTAGGCCGCATAAGTTGTTTTATGTGATGGTCAAATCTCTAAAGTTTAACGACCTTTACTGGCGGAATGAGACCAAAGTTGTTTCTAACTCTAGTTCGGCTGCGTCAGTCGGTTCATGTGCTCTAAACAGGCTGAATCTACGTAACCGTCAATATAGGCGATTGATCAAATCGACACTTACGGTTGGTATACCTTTACGGCCGGCATAACTCCGTTTCGGCCTAATCACTTAAACGGATCGATATGAGGATTAATGTGTTGGAGTCGTATGGCTCGTCGTAAATTCTGCGTTACTGTCTGTTTTGTGCCTGTTATCATGGGACTAGTGATTATCGGGGTCAGACGCACGAGTCACGTGGTTCGACACTTGAGTGTGTCCAACTGTCCAGTTGCCGCTCGTTGCCTTCACTGTGTGCTACGACGGCACCGTTTGAGTTTGACTAAAATGTGCTCACTTGATTCAGGTCACGTTTAATAAACTCCTAGATGAAATATAACCAACTGGAAGACTAGATTTGTTTATGAATAACACCGTTTCACTGTCAACTCGGATGGCAAGTGGAAAGGAATACAAGTGGACGGTCTAAATTTATACCTCCGACAAACTTCGGGATTGCATGAATTTACGCTCTCTTTCAGCTTAAACATCTGATATGCTGAACTGATCTGTTGTGCGCATGATGCCGTCATACATTTTGTTGTTATTGTGTCAGGTTTGTTTAGCATCAAGCAACTTACACAGCATTCTGGATTCCTACGTTGGATTTGTAATAAGGTCCTTGGTTTCAGGGGCTCACCCATTCAGTGGTGACAAAACTGAAGGTTAGTTGTCTCTTGATACGATGACTTGAATTCGATTTAGCCGGACGTAGTGGACAAAACCTTCCTTGGTGGTTTGAATGATGACAGAAACAACCGAAGGTTAACTGATTCAGATATAATGTCCTCACTGGGAACATTAGTGAATCTTACCTAACTAGTAGGAAATATGAACGGAACATTGTTGAAACAACATGATGTTGACATCTGCTAGAAACAGAGCTTGTTGTGTGTTGATAAAACCGAAAGATATAACTCGGTAAGTGAACGTTGCATCAAGGATCAAATACATAGATATAAACCACAAATGAGGTAATTCTAGTGCGACTTCATTTTCTGCTAAAATCGGGTGCGCTGTCGATATTATTGACCACATGTTTCAGGTGTT
>LUCH01018852.1:0-11249 GCA_013368495.1 Paragonimus heterotremus | reverse complement strand
GTACCTGGAAGGACCGGAGTCCTAGTCAGCATAGCCCGCCGGATCAAAACAGTACACAAGCCCGACCACCTCGGCAAGGTAACAGTATAGGTCCAATCTAACCACACACAAACATTCGACCCTGACCGTGTGATGTAACATCCAGTTAACGCCCGGCCTAGGCCTAACCAATTAGTGTGTGCGTAGTCTAATATTAGACTTCATTGTCACTTGTGAACAGTCATTTCTTGTTTTCTACGCCTTGTCTCATGATGTCTTGATGAAACCTATGTAATTGTATTGACTTGAGGAAGAATTGTCGAAAACAATTGTTCGTCACGTCATTCAAGATACTCTTGAGCAATCGAAACCCGGTTATTAGCTTTCTGCGAAGCGATGCTCATACGAACTTACCAGCCGACTTTATGTGCATAAAATGGTTGAGGCAACCTATCGGGTTACCATGGTCGTGATTACATAATACTTGTTGTGCTCGTATGCGTGTCTAGTTTTTGTTTGTCCTCATCTATATTATGTATATAACTGGCATGTTTTACGTATGCGACTGATGAGAGTAAATCAAATGTTAACATATCGCAGTATGTCTTCTTTCTGCTCTGATGAAAGGTACTTACTTGCTGCCTCTTTGTAACACATTTTTCGGAGGAATCTTTAGTAGAAATTCAATGGAAAAGTCGTTGAGAGGTCGTAGAGCTAGCCAATTCAGTGTGTTATACAAAAAGTTTTCCTAAATTCCCGGCTACATCGCAAATTATACCTGTTAAACGGTTGTTTCGCCTTTGTCGGTGCTCGTCTGTAGTGCATATCGCTTCTGTGACCGTGACTTAAACTTCCGCCATGAAGCAACCCCGCTGACTACTACATAATGCGTCTCATTAGACACAGCCGAATAATCATGTAAACGCTCAGCTATATTCGCTTGTGTACAATGATCAAGTTTGCTGATCGTCTCGAGAGGAGGCACGGTAATTACCTGGAAATAAATTGAGTGGCGCCTAATTTGTGTCCCTCAACTAATTGTCAGCAAATAATTATTCATATATTTGTGTGGAATACTTTTCACAATTGCTTCCGCTAAGAACGTTTTTGTACTGATGAGTATGTAACGTTGCATTTAAAAGGAACAAGTTGATCTTGCAACACTTTCAGTAGAAAATAATTTACTTTTTGAAGTGTGACTGAAACGCCTTACAAGTGCTACCACGGTTGTACGATTATAATTGGTTTAATGTGCGCGCTATCATTTCGGCTCCTCTAAGTCGTAAGAGACAGATATCCTTCAAACTCACAAGTTTTTTTTCATTACTGACAGCGGGTTTTTTAAAGAACAGGTAAAGGACTGTTTAGGGTGGTAACATTAGTATGGTAAATGCCGAAATAACGGGCACTAATCTTCTGAACGGTGGGTGAATGGGCTTAAGCACGATCAGCTGGCGGTATGTGAAAGTCGATGCAGACTGGTTCGTGATCAGTCGATCATTCACACGACATTACTCCTTGGCGCGGATGCACTCGATGGCCAACAGCTGTTGCTCAGCCTTCAAGTCCCGTAGTATTTAGCTTCACATGGTATCGACTGTAGATACTATTCCGAAAACTGGTTGTACCATGAGTCTTAGATATCCAAATTATATATAATTTCAAAGTGATTATGCATTTCTATTCATCGGTGATGTGACATTTTAGTCTATCATGCGCTCCGCATGTGACATCTTGTGCTTATCCGATAATTACCACCAACTTGGTTTCTGTGAGGTGAGGAAATGTAGACTTCTGGGTTGTTGCCATGATTTATGGATATCTGAACGTTGTTCATATAAAATTTGTTGAGCGATAGTTTGTGCGAGGGTTGTAATTTCCTGTGTTTATCTAGGTGGTCCTCTATTTCGAAAACCGTTATCGCCTGTGCTTAAGAATCAATATCCAAACAAAATGAATTTCCAAGTATGTTGTCTCCTCTATTTCACTGTTATCCTTCAGATATTTAACTTATTCCTTTGTTAGTAATCTGACTGCTTAAACGTACTTGTTGGTCCAGATGGGTGTTTCGTGCGTGACCGGGCGTATGTTGGAGTGGTTGCCTGTCTTACATCACACTGGCTGCTGGGGGGACTGAGCATTTACCTCTGGCTGTACCCGTCTTTCATTATTACTATTTCGGTCGACAACACATCTACAATCAACCGGACGAACAGTTTCACATTACTGTACGTTCCAATAACATTGTGGGTACACGCGCGCTTGTTCGAGCCCAGAGCAGCAGCACTGCCAATCAACCATCGGAGCTGTAATGCTGTCCAGAATGAAGCAGGACCACAAGTACTCAACTGGCACAACATGCGGTGATTGAGTCAACTTGCCCTGCGAGGCAGCTAACATTACGAAAAGAATTCTAGGGCATTTAGCTCGTGTAGTCCCGCTCGACATTCAATAATCGTGATGTTCAAGGTCGTTATGTGATGCGAAAACACGGAATTTATTACTCCAAGGAAATCCGCCTGTGTTGTGTAACAGGCAACCTCGTTTGTCAGTAGTATATTACTCAAACGAGGCTACGTACATTCGGGAACTAAAGGACAAATCTGAACTCCAGGAAGACAGTGAACCAGAAACGACTGTCGGAATAGTGTGTACACTATGGGAATTGTCATCAGGGGGAATGACAATGTACTGCTACCTAATGTGTGAATGCACGTGGGCCGTGCAAATGAGCGTACGTGTTCGTGGTCCTATGTTTAAACATAACATGCACGGGAGTTCGTGTAATAAACAACTTTGCGGGCCAAACATCTTTTGCAGTCACAACACCTGTATGTGGGGCGATAAAGTCATCGTTAATGTTGTGCTACAAATAGTAATGAAGTGAAGTTTTAAAGTCCTTGAATTGAAGCATCTTAATTCCAAATTCTCTACGACCGGGCTTTTGAAATAGTCTTATTCCAGACCTTGATGAGTACTCAATTTAAAACTGTGAGTAGTTGATGCTGACAAATCTCTCGCGTTTTGCTCCTGATATAATTGTCACTGCTGTTGGGAGAACAACGGTCAGTAAAGCAGCGATTTTTTATCTTAGGGAGTATATTTCAGTGTCACTGTCAGGCCGCTGAAAACTCGAGATGTGTACTGTTTTCAATCATAGTGTAAAACTGACAGTTTGGTTACCGTTTTCTAAAACTGCACTACAATGCCTTACTTCTTCAACTTACCATCAAGTGGCCAATCGAACATTATTATTATAATGTATACCATTTTAATCTGCCGAAATAATGCCTAATTTCCATTGTACATTATCCCGGCTTCCCTGTGTTCGCTTTTTTTCATACTTATTTGAAGGACAGTTGGACGGCAAAAGCCGTCTAGAAATGGACTGGTGGGATAGTGATTTGGATCTCTGAAATTGCATCTCGTGGATTTTGTGTAAGTGCATCCGAAGCAGTAGTCATTTATTATACTAAAACACCTGGGAACATTAAAGGATCTTGATTAGAAGGGATGTGCCTGTGGTCAAAGAGATGACTACTTACGTTTTGGTTTTGTCTAAAGCATTTACCTCTGTAAGAGTAATTTGGACAGCACTTAGATCACTTTGACTCTTGTACACAGTTTTTAATCCAAATGCACTCAATTCTGAAAACTCAGAAAAAGAAAGAGGTCATTCTCGAAGGTTTCGAGTGGTGTTGAATTACGAATAACATATAGATGGACAAGAGTATAGCCGTGAACCATTCGAAAATTCAATACATCCACATGATTGCAGATGGAAAAAGATGTACCACTGCCCTTGGAAGTAAGTGGAACCACTATAGTATCCACCTTCCATATGACAACATTCAAGGTTATAGGCATATTGTTCGACTGGAAGGGAATCTTATCAACGACTGCATTTGCTGATCTATCAAAAATACTGCACGAGGTGACGGCAATGCCTCTGAAACCTCAGCAAAGAATCGAGATCTTACGGACGCATCCACTATCGGTATTAACCCATCAACTGTGTCTCAGCGCCGCTCATAAAAAGACGCTTAAGTCCTCAGACTGAGCAATGAGGGTGAATATTAAAGAATGGCTGCGGCTACTCCAAGACACGTCCAACGCTTTCTTTTACTCGGATGTCAATTCAGGCGGCTCCAGAATACCACATCTTCACTCTCGTAGGTCTTTGAATAGATCTCGCATCGAAAAACATTTGTCATCAAGAAGTGTAGTTCGACAATAGACTTTACGCGATCCCCCATCTCAACCGTTTCATTTTCTTGACCTCAGACCGATGTCAACAGTCGCAACGATTATTACATCCATAGAAGCATGCCGTTAGGCCCTGTTCACCACAAATGATGGTGTCTGTTTACAACATCTCTTAACGGCGGTCACGTCATACAACTGGTTACGGAACCCAACTACGATTACTACTCACCTCGACATCAGAGCGTTTCAACCTAGAGATGGCATGTTGCTCACAAAAATCCGTCGATCACCTGGCCGTCCGAAATCACCGGAGGAATTAAAATACCGATGTGGTACAAGCCATGATAGTTTCACATTCTTCAGTCATGCCCTCTTATCCATTCCAATACACGCAAACGACACAACATTGCAGCTCCATCATGAGTTCGCAAATTGGGAAACAAGAAACGTTCAATGACCCCAGGACCCCACATCCTCACGACCAACGTACTTCATAAACCCGATATCCTTAGATTCAGAGATGGTGCAATCTTCCTTGTCGATGTGGCCATTTGCAACATGTACAGAATGGAAGCCACTGTCAAGCTGAATAAACATAAATACAGTTCCAAATGAACCGTTGAAGGCATTTCTACGTTCCTCTGTTCCTGGAACCGCCCTTTCTCTAAAGTATCGCGATATCCCATTAGAATTAGTAACAGAGGATTTGTACGTTCATGATTACACAGCAGATGGGTCTCCCAGACATTTATGTAGCATCTATTCAAGGCTCCACAGAGCATTCGATTCAAATATGAGAGATACTTAGGATATGACACAACCATATATGGATTTCAGTAAAAGTTTATTTCTGGTCCACTGACCCAAATATGCACCGTGTAATACATGAATCACAATACCGAAACACGCGCCTCACTTACGCATGGGTATTATACCCCATCTTCGTCAATCGTGTATATCCCGGATCTAGGAAATGTATGCCTTTCTTTAAAAATTAATTGTCAATGTAACTCAAAGTGCGAAACGTTTGTCTCCCACTAGCAATCGTGAACACTGGTATTTTCGTATAAAAATGGTATTATTTCCTAACAACAAGAATACTTTGTACCGTTCAGATCACAGTTGTCTTGGTTTCCTCGATCTGGTAGTTCAGTATTTGCTACATTCAGACAGCGATAGTCTGTCTTGACCAGCAGAACAAATGCGCAGTATAGCGGTAAGCAACAGTGGGCAGGAGCGGTTGCCAGGTCGCACTGTATACTCCACAAAGCGATTGTGCAATCCTTATTAGGCTAAAAATCAGCTGTCCAATCAGTAAAGTCACACGACCTAATCACACGCAAGGTTCATAATGCACCTGCATGTCATGAAAATTATGAATCACACAGACTTGCTCGCCGCACAGACATGTGCCTGTGCTGTTCGTGTGCCAGGCTTAACGGAACATAACGTCGTGAAATGACTCCCGTACTTTGGAGTAGTTTACACAATGCACCACGGGTTTGATCGGCGTTATGCTTATCGTGGCCTTCAATAATATCGAATTTCACTCAATTTTAAATACCTGTCAGGCTTCAGATGCTGAGTGGCGTTCGTTGGCTGAACAGGGCAGACCGACTGCAGTGTGGGGAACAGCGAGAGAACACATTTGTTAACGAACTGATTATAAACAGATAGTGAACAACCAGTATTTAACGATCGACCTGGTGATACCACTGTAATGAAGCATCCAACAATAATCCCCCGGATTACAGCAATAGGGTTTATCTTTTCGGGATTCTGGGTCTGGATGAAAGAAACAACGTCCCGGAAACTATGCTTCATCAATTGTAAACGACATAACGAATGTGAGTGTGAACAAATCGGGTGATTCTGAGTTGGGTGCCAGATATCAGTATGTTTTATTGACTACTGACATTCTGGCAGTAGTGTAAATTAGTCCTCAATAATTCAACCATGATTTAAATAACAATTTCTGCAAAAATGGGGCTGGTCGTAGTCTATGGGAATAGGACGACAATGATTATTTGTGACTGATGTTCAATGCAGATGGAAAAAAAACCCTACAATTCATCAAAAACTCTTGCAAACGAAGTTTGGGTTCTTAAGTCGATTTGAACGTCCCGCGGAACCGCCGATTAATCAACTAATACCAGAACAATAAATACTCTCTTCAGTAGCCTAATGCCCTTATCTCGTGAAATCATGCTAAGATTTTATTGACTGTAAGTCAAATCCAACCGGTGATCATTTTCAGCAACTCAGTAATGTTTACCAGCGAGATCGTTTAGACAAATCATATATACATCATTAAACACAGTCCAGTGCAACACGTCATCTCGTTTCAAATATCAGTTTCTGTGGCATGAACGTAACTTTTTACCTGCCTTTGAGACTTCGCTTCTGGCGTGGCTTGATCTGAATCCCTTGGCATATCTGAAGATTTAGACTTGCCGATAAGTGGTTGGGAATTTCGTTGTAGACTGATCACCCACAGTCGACCACAGCTATCGTATTCAGGAACTAGTGAAAAGTGCTGTTGATCGAGCCTGTGTCAGTACTGTCTGTCTTTAATGCTACCGGGCTTTAAGCTCCGGATCTTTTTCCCATCAGGGGTATGTTATCCACTGTGCAACTGACCCGTTTATCGGGTATGTCCGAATTATTCTATTTAGGTGGTCAGCTCTTTTTGACGTATTCCGCTATAACCTTGTTGCTTGATGACACTTCTCGAAGATATTTGAAGATGCACGTATAGTTTTGCCGATCACGAATTACGCAACGTATCCTTGCTTTTTTTAAAATGTGCAAGTTTTCCCCACTCAATAATTCCGTGCTCATTGCTCAGCAGATTGATATGCAAGTCAGCCAGAACAAATCGCTGGTGATTCTGAAGCGTATCATTGAAAACCTAGGTATTTACCAGGTTTTGGTAGTCTCAGAGTTGGGTTGAACGCATGCAGTTAACATCGGGCAAACCCCAATGCCGTACATCATTTAGAGCCTTGAAGCGGAACAGTACTAAAAACAACAACCAGTGAAGTGGTGCTGATAAAGCTGAATAACTACTCCGGGCGGTGACTTCACCAGACTTATAAAGTAACTACGTCAACCATCCTTTAAAAGATATGAAAAGATGTCAACACTGGAGCGGGGATGTACTCAGCTGCGCTTTTGACGTAAACTGGATAGGGCAGTTGTTAGGGCGCCCACTCTGTTACGATCCCAAGGCACCTCTGTCGTGAGAAAGGAGGAAAAAACCACTCGACTCAGTTCTAACTAGCGGATTTGTTCAAATCGGTTAAGACGATTTTATACCGCTATGCACATGTGCGATCCAAATTCTTTCTCATGATTTGGTGGAAATGTGTGGACATTATGTGCCCTATAAATACCTTGCACTTGTCGCCCTGGCCGCACCCCGTTTTGGAGCGGAATAAAGCTTCTTATTTTGAACGCGTCTTTCGGCTTGCCTCGGGAGCGAATACGGGACAGTCGCGGTACTTTTCGGGACCGAGGTTTTCGTGTTAATTATTGCCGCGACGAGAATCCGGATTCTGCCAAGCGAATTACGATATCTAGGACGAACCAGCGTACCGTTTAGAAGGGTTTACAACAGCCATTTGCAGTTCTCCCTTAGTATGGATCATTGGATTATTATGTGATGTGGTTTGTTAACCCTTTGATTTGTTGTACCTTTACAAGTGGAGTGTATAAAGTCACTTGTTGTTGCTATTGATGACTATGTAACAGTCGATAAACTTGCTAGTGATGAATAATTGTATTGCACCCAGTCATCATTGTTCGTTCAACACTGTGTATAACCTTCACTGATTCATTCCATTTTGAAAACGTTCACACTTCCGTACTTGCAATCATTCGATCAGGTCCAGTCCCACCGTCACTTCATCAAATCTGTCGGATTCTTACAAATTACACGAAGAAGTCGTATTCCCACCAGTGCTGAAAAGGATGTTGGATGCAGTCACTTCGAGTTGAATCTGGTGCGAAACGACAACAACCAGGAAAATAAAGTGAACATTAATATGTACCGATGCTTAATTCACGACTCATATAACTGCAATAACCTGCAGTCTGTTCAAAAGCTCATACAAAATTGTACATATTTTCCACAGTAGTTTTATAAGCCACGCTTTATGAAGTGTTTCAACGCTTATTGACAGAATCCGTTTTTGTTTGTGATAGATTTAGTTTTCAAAAAATGGAGTTTGAGTCCAACCGTTGGTCGGAATATTTCTATAAAACTTATTAATATGGTATAGTTCAAATCTCCTGTCTTACTCTTACAGAAAACGGAGCTAGTTTTCACCAACCACTTAGTCGATGCTACGACGTCTTCCTTTGCTGGAGATTTCTTCGAGGCAGCATATAAAGGACCATACGAGGTGGCGGTTGGGCCAAGCGTCGTCATGTTTTAATTACATTCTTACCAACGAGGTTGACATGATAAACAATCTACATATCACAACTCCACTTGGTCGCAATGATCATGAGATAACCGAATTTAGCCATCTTGACGGTACTAGACAATATATTCCCTCAAACTACAGGTTTGAAGGCTTACTACAGGGCAAACTCCGCAAAGATGAAGACATATATTCGCAAGATCGACTGGCCTGGCTCCTTCATCACACAGCCTGAATGATTACTGGCAACTCATGTTTGAATAAATCTCTGCTATCGTTAATAATCACGTTCCACTGAAGTATTCCCGACCTAGTTGAAAGCTGAGGCACACACGCAGTAGAACTAAACGTCCGATTACATTAAAACGTTCAGCCTGGAAACTGGTACCAGCTAGAACGAACTGAACTTGCGTTGGTAGAGTGTGCCACGTGACGCAATCGTGTCACGGCCGCTATGGAATAAGATATGTTTTGTTATCATGGCGGTTTTGTGCAAAACTGGTGGTAAATTCTATAATTTTCTACAACAAAACCGCAGCACGCACAAGGAGTTAAGTTGGCATTTCGCAACTTCAAACCTCTGGTGGATTTACCCATACCGATGTACAGGCGGCCAACGCTCAGAGCAAACAGGAAGTAAGTGTGCATAACTGTAAATCACGAACGACTTTTGGGCACCCAAGTAGCAACTTAACTGAATTACTCCAAATCTCAGTGTCACAGGTCACAGTCAATTAAGGGAACCTACTAACCCAAAAAATCACACGGTCCAGACTAGATATCTCTCCTATGATCTGGAAAAGCTGGACCGTGGGATTAGCAGAACCGCTTACAGTACTTTTCAGTCAATTGTTACCAACCGGCCGTCTATCGAAAGCCTGAAAACAGTTCACGATCATGTCTATCTTCAAAGGTGTGTGCAGATATGATGCAACAAACTGTCGACTAGTGACGTGTTTTCAGTTGTCTCTAAAGTAATGGAGAGCTTACTAAGCGGCTCTTTCTGGGCCAAGGTTGAAGACCTCCAACGCATCACCAAGGAGCAGCGTGGCTTTAGTAAGGTATACTTGTGAATCACGAATGTGCTGATTGCTCGTGATGTTTGAACGAAGGCTACCGAAGCAGGACTGACCATAGACGTCGTTTATCTTGACTTTTCCAAAGCCTTATACACAGCTGATCATTCCATCTTGCTGCAGAAACTGAATCGTCACGACTTTAATGAGCGCTTACTCGCGTGGCTAGAGGATAATCTGACTTAAACGTAGGTTCAACGTCAGAGTGAATAGACAGTTGTCGGAGTGAGTATCAGCCAACAGCAGCGTTCCGCAAGGATTAATCTTAGGACCCCTGCTATTCATTCCTTCTTTTTTTTGAACTACTCAGTATGGTCAAATCATCGGTGTTGTTCAACGCTGATGACAAAAAGCTCTATAAGTTGTGATAAACTTACAGAACGATTTGAACTGTCGAAATCAGTGATCCATAAAAAAATAACGTGCCGTTCATTGTCAACAAGTGCAAAGTCCTGCACGTTCACCATCAAAATTGTGCGAATGATTACCCTGACAACCCGAAGCTGTCCGTGTCATTATGCGAACAAGACCTAGAGATCATAGTGACAGACAATTTTGCGTCTATCCACAGTTTGTGCTACCGTGGCCGGAAATGCGAGAATAAGCCCGAACCTCTTAGGAACTTTCCACCGTAAGGTGTTCTCCACTGTGGTAGCCTCCATAATCCGCCCACGCCTAAAAACAAACATACAAACCTGCCGTCCTTATGTCATGAAAGATTTGGCACTCATTGAAAGTGTTCAGAGGCGAGTCACTGGAAGAAGTATGAGATTCAGGAAAATCCCCTACCGAGAAAGGCTGGCAAACTTAGGTCAATCCCCAGTTAATTACATACACCTTGGAGGGAAGCCTAAGTCTTACCTACAAAATACTCTACACCCCGAGTCATCCATTGGTACACCGTTCAAGGGCTCACTCGTTGAAACTGAACCGTAGCACAGGCAGGCTGCTCCGCAGAGGGAACCGCTTCACAGTTAGGATCTGTTTACACTGAAACGAATTCACCAAATTTGTGGTCACGGCTGGGTCGGTTGAGAGTTTTAAAATATTACGTGAGACATCCTGCACTACTGGTTTGCTGACCGTTATTCTAGCCCAGTCATACAGGTAATTATCTGCGCATTTCTGAGTGAATTTTATTTCCGTATTCGTTTCTGAATTGATTATAGTCAGCAGCTTCAGTGAATGTACCTTTCATTTAGTTCCATTCACTTCTTCGCACTTATAAACCGTCCAACGCAATTTTTCACCGACCAACACAGAGAGGGGAACGCACAAGCAGAAATCTCTCTTCCTCCTGCAACGAACCTATATAGAGCTTTTAACATACTCTTAATAAACTTGAATCTTATAACTGATGTAACGCGCCCTTTCCTTGCCAAACGTTCTAGTACGGTTTGACTACTAGACGTGGGTCCCTGCTATGCGGCTTCACCCAGTCTACTTGCGCAGAGACAAGAAGAACATGATTGCGGACAAACACGCTGTATTGCCAAATACCAGTTCGACAAACGAATAAAATGCCTGTAAATATATATCATGAACTAGTGGCCAAATATGG
>LUCH01018851.1:0-11220 GCA_013368495.1 Paragonimus heterotremus | reverse complement strand
CAGATATAACAGAAACAGATACAATAGAAATGAATACGACGTAGACCAAAATTTCAATTAATCTGTTATTCGGTGACGAATAACAGTAATTATATGCAATTGTTTGATGTTAAGGGCACCAAAATGACAAAAATATGAGTACACAATAACAGCAAGAAAATTTGAATCAAATTTCGAGTTACCCGCGTTACAGTCCTTACCCGCGTTACAGTCCTTACCCGCGTTACAGTCCAACCATGTCCAAACCATGTCTTTGTCCATATATGTAGGCGACTTCACGGTCCGGGAACAAACTATAGCATGCGACCAGAAAAGCAGACAAAGGTCGTATCCAAAGGCATATTGCGCAATATATTACGCAGTGGTACTAGAATAACCGAAATAGTTACGTTTGAATGCAACTGTCCTATTTGAATGTCTGACCGTTCCTTGCTTCAAGGTCTTCGTGAGCGACGTTGACTGAGCGGTCTGAAAGGTGGACAAAGCAGCCAGGTAGTAATTACCAATTTAAATGCAATCCTTGCGCATTATATATATTCAAATGTTCTTTACAAAACCACCAATCGGAAGTGACCTCATTATAACACTCAAGCCGGCTGTCTTTTCTCTGATTGTCCGTTACGTCTGCGGACCAACCTTAGGGAACATGGAGACACAGGGGGACAGCGTTCTTCCGAAGTAGGGGTTCCAACAGCAGTCCTGTAAAAGGAAACACCAAGAAACAAACATGAGTCAGAGGCCCAGTAAGCCATGCACACGACTTACACAAACGAACACTAAAACGGCGCCGACATCACAGCAGCAGGCTCCGCTGACAATTCAAATTCAACTCGTGCGCGCCTGCTGGTTTTGGTCGCACAATACACTGTTTTGCAATTTGAACGAGCTTGAAGGCGAATCCCATGAAACTGATAATGGCCGGATGATTGCCCACCGATTAGCCCTAATCGTTTCGAGGGTAATCATCGTAGAGTCACCAGTCAAGCACGGTGAGCAGCCTCCGTGACCATGATTCTTCGTTTGTACAGGGCGTCAGCGTTTCGGTGGCGTAATCCAGGCTTATGGTTGCATTCAACTTCATACTCCGGTAAGGATTCTTGCTAGCTGGCAACTTGCTCTTAGAATTTTCGAAATTCATTCGTCGTTAAAGAGCTGAGTCGTCCGTTCAAACCAGGAAACCTCTTCCTACAAGTTAATGACGGAAGTGTTTGATAAAATGCACCAAGGCGAGTATCTCCGTTCTGGAGGTGCAATAATTCCGTTCACATGTGTTGACGTTTTTGTTCCCATAAGCAACGACGCGCTGTACATCGTTACTATCTAATTGGGATAGCACAGTCCCTATGGCTAGGGTGAACATTTTCGCTCTTGCATTGGTGCTTGGAATTGCTAGAATAGTGGCAGTGCATAACGTATCTTTCATCCGGTCAAACGACTGTTGGCACTTATCAGATCACTCAAACAAGCATCCTTTCACCGTCAACGTCGTTAGGATTCTGGTAAGGTGAGAAAATCCGAGAGCAAACCATCCGTAATAAGAAGCCAATCCAAGGAAACTGCGGATTTCGTCAGCACTCACAGGATTCGGCCATTCTTTCATCTTACGCACCTTTCCGGGATCACAACTCACACAGACTCTGAAGAGTTCGTGTCCTAGTCATTTCACATCAGCCTGCATAAAGGAACATTTCCTCGGATTTCACTTTAATCCGGCCTCATTCAGCTTGGAAGGGCCGTTGGATGAGTTATACACATGTTCATTACTAGATCGTTCGTGGGCGATCACATAATCCAAATAAACGAGGCACTTTTTAGGGAATAGATCATGCAGCATTTCTTGTATTAACCTCTGGGAGGCGGCCGGTACATCCGTCAAGCCGAATGACATGGTTTCGAATTCATACAGATCGGATCGTATCACAAATGCGGTTTTTATGCGATCACTGGGCTCTACTTTCACTTGCCAGAAACCAGACGCCAAATATATGGTGCTGAATCACTCAGCTCCCAAAACAGCATCTGTAGTTTCACCGATCCATGGCGGCGGAAACGAATCTTTTTTAGTCACCGCATTTAACTGACAACAGTCAACACAAAGTTTTAAAGAACCATCCTTTTTCTTGGCCAACACCACCAGAGACGTCCATGGGGCTGTTGATAGCTGAGTGACACCACTTTCCGTCCTCTCTGCCAGTAGTTTCTCCACCAACTCTTAAAACGAGCCGCTCGCCAAACCGGGCGTGCCTTACTTATGTCACTACTGTGTCGCACAACGTGAGTACACCCAGGCGGCAGTCCTTCCCAGAATGTCGCCGGACGCTCCTATATTACTTTCCGTATCTTGTGCGCTGTATGTGCCGGAAGGTGGGGAACAATGCCGTTGATAAAGTTTTGTCATTCTGACACGAGATGTGCCCTACCACTGGCTGAGTGCTGACCTTCGGGTGCCCCCACAAGACCCCACAATGTTCTGTACGCAGCTTCCGAAGGAAAGTGCTCATCATTCCTGCGTGCAACACGGTCAAACAGGTCCAGTATACACCCAGTGGTGACTTATGTAATCACTTCTCGAAATAACATGAAATGGTAATTTTGGAACAGATAGGAATCTCGACGTGTGAAACCAATTTCCAATCTGCACAGTTCCGCAAACACAAACAACGATGTATAAGGGTTATCCATTAACAGCTAAAACCTGACTGATATACCTTGCTATAACATTAACCTGGCAGGTGGTGTACGTCTGTTTATCAGTCACATTACATATGGACACTAAATCCAGCAAGCAATCGAAGTCGCGACGAGCAAGGGCGCCCTTAGTCACACACGTGAAGTGTTCGTGCGCAGACTCAACACGTTCTGCCTAGCCCCACAGTTCAGCCAGCTTTTCAGTCTTGGTCAAGTTTTTACTTGAGCGGAGGTGAAGTTCGCAATGTCACTGCCGCTGTCGGATTCCCTCTAGAAATCTCTCCAAAATACAGCTTTCCCTCTGCCTTTGCGTCTCCTTCACAAGGGCCAGCCGCACTAGTACCCTTAACTGCTGTACGTTATCCATTAATCTTTCCGCTCAGCGTTGGCGTCTTTCAAGAAACTCCCACAATACTCAACTGTAAGGCGAATATCCGTGATACGTCTTCTCCAATAATGCATTCATCTAGTGCTGGAGGCCCAAGATCCTGTCCTGCGTTATGTGCATGTTCATTGTCCGAAATACACACTTCCTCAGCTTCCTGAATGTTTCGGCACCTCTACAGTATCTGATAAACTGAGCATTTTCCGGAAATTAGGATCCCGCCGCGGGTGCTAAAATTGAAATAGTCCAGTGAGTTAGTCACCAGCGACAGTACATACAATGATCAACATTCGTAATCAAAACACAATATGGTCTACCTCAAAAAGAAGAAGCCACAAGTCAACGAGAAACGTGTATTAACACGACACAGATACCAAAGAAGGTTCGGTGCACACCGTGTCTTTGTCCATATATATAGGGGATCCCACGGTTCGGAAACAAACCGCCAATCAGAACTGACCTCATGCTCGCCGGCCACTGACCTTGGGCTGTGGTTGGTCATTTCTCTCGGCTCCTAGCATGGACGCGGCCAGCCCGTCTGTCCGAGGACTTGAAAAGAAGCCGAGGGGAATATATGTGGTCAAACAAAATGACGGCACAATACATGCTATTACAGTTTTCCGTATCAGTGATTCGCGCTCATGTTTAGTAGGATTCCACTATAACAACTGGCGACGTCGCCAATAGGGTATTGCACATGTTGTCGTGCCTCGCTCTATTCTTACATGCAGTCTGCACCACCTGTCCTTGCAAATGATGCAAACCATTTGTTCGAATTGATTCTACTTAACACTACACTTTTATTGTGCGTTTCGCATCTCCCTGGTGTTCCTGTTTCACATCGATAGGCAGTGCTTGGGATTGGCTAGCCAGCGACCGCGGCTTGAACTGGCCAATGGGGTTTTTACCCTAATATTGGATTAATCCCCTACGACTCGTTCAGCCTGACGTAGCCCAAAACGCAACCTTCTGGTGAGCCCGTTTATTGACTTTTATCACACATACTGCCAAAGTTTTGCCTATTCTGCGGTCTTCCTCCTATAGTTATTCCCAGAAATCTTGGTTATTTTACTCCTTCACATTTCCCCCCTCTTTATTACTTTGCCCTCTGATATTGAACGGGAAACAACTGCCTCAGAGAGCACTGTCATAACTAACCTCCCTGAATTTGGCCGTAGAGACCGTAGGTTGTGGACCGCACAAATTAAAATTGCTTTTGACTTTCGGCAAATCTACTCACAGCGCACGATTGATAATTACGTCGTCGCGAACTTACTTGAGACCGTGGCTGCGGAAGTTGTGGATATAGTTCATGGGCGTCCAGCTGAGAATCTGTACAGTGTTATCAAATCGGCCATCATTAACAGGCCGACGGCTTCTGACGAGGACGACCCCACAAGCTCCTTGCCGGAGACAAATTGAGAGACCCCACTCCTTCGCAGTTGCTTCGACACATGACTCTGTTGTCAGACAAGCAGGCTGTCACCGAACCGGTGTTGCAAGAGTTGTGGTTCCGGAATCTCCCACGGGAGCCCCGTCACATATTAGCTGTTTTAGAGAAGGATACACGGTTGACCAAGCTAGCGGATTTGGGTGACCAGGTGCATCACAGTTATGCTGCTGGGCAAGTAGTCTAACGGCAAACGACGTGCGGCTGCATTACCCTCCAGCGGGACGTCTTAAACCTGAGAGAGCAGTTTCCACAAACGTCTTCGCATTTAGCCATTCTAGCGAAACTGCTAGCAGGCAGGTGGTCACCTGCATGCACAGTCCCGCCCACGCCGTAGGCCCTGCACACGACAGCTCAATATGAATGCATGCTACTGCTATCGTCGATTTAGTACTCGTGCTCGTCGTTGCAATCAGCTTTTTCCCTTTCGAAATGGTCAAAAGCAGACGAGAAACGACCAAGCCAGTCAGTAATGGCGACGGCTGTTATTGGCCCATACATATGTCGCTCGTTTAATGTATTCGACCGTTCAGTATCTCCCAATTTCCTTGGTAAGACGGGCGCTGAGGTCGGCGTTATTCCACCCACTTGTGACAAACAGCCTCAAGCCGGTGTCGTATACTCCACGGGCCGCTTATCTCACCGCCATTCAGGCATACGGAGAGGAACTACTCAATCTCGACCTCGGTCTCTGTCGACCATTCCCCTGGACATTTACCGCAGCAGATGTACATCATCCAATTATTAAAGTTGACCTCCTCACTTCCTTTGGACCCGAGGTGGACGTAAGGAGTCAGAAACAGTTGAACAACACAACAGGTTTGTGCATCCACGGGAAGGCCACATTGACTATTACACTGGGATTGCGTTCGGCCTTGTCAGACTACAGTTTCGCAACCCTGCTTTGACAGTTTACACGCCTTATCAGTCCATCAGGCTCACTGTCGCAAGTAAAACACGACGTCTCCCATCATATTACCACTAGAAGGCCATCCACCGTCGCTCGCCGCCGTCGGTTATCACCTGAGAAACTCAAAATCGTCAAAGCTGGATTCGAAAACCTTTTGCGATTCGGTATCACACAGCCCCTCAGCAGCCCTTAGGCCTCGCTATTGCAAATGGTATCTAAAACATCACCCGGCGACTGGCGTCCGTGCGGTGACTATTGCGCCTTAAATTGCGCCACCGTGTCCGAAATGTACCCAGTTCCTCACATCCACGATTTCTCCATCGGCCTGCATGGTATGACCATTTTATCAAAGCTTCATTTGATTCGGGCCTATCCGCAGATCCCCGTGGCCCCATAAGGCATAGCAAAGATGGCAATCACCATCCCCTTTGGACTGTACTAATTCGTCCGAATGCTATTTGGGTTACGAAATGCAGCTCAGCCTTTTCATAGGTTCATGGACCAAGTCCTCCGTGGTCTGCGTTTTTGTGTCTGTCTGTATCGATGGCATTCTGGTAGCAAGCAAGGACGAACACCAGCACACGTTGCATCTCCGTGCAGTTTTTGGGCGCTTTGATCAGCAAGGCGTAACCTTGAATCCGATGAAGTGCATTTTTTGCGTAGTCCGTAGATTTTTCGGGTCACCTAATCACTCGCAACGGTCTTCTGTGTGTTTGCAGCGATAATTCACGATATCAATAACCGCAGAGTATCTGACAGTCATTTTGTAGCAACAACTGGTGTAGTTCGAAAATGCGCAACTGATGCTGATCGATGTGTTGGCGCAGAAGCTGACTATGTAGGGTCCGGCTTCCGGTACCAAGTCACGATCGCGGCCGCTGACCGAGTTAATTGGAAGCTCAATCTCAGAGTTCCATTTTGATCAACCCCGCGGGTCGATTTCTATATCTGGCATCGAAAGTATGGGGACGTATTCGAGATGGAGCTGGCTGCTGCCGAAGAAGTCCAAAGTGTCCGACCGCTTCAGTGCAAACTAGGTCCTTTGGCAATCGAGCGCTGTGCGGACTCCATTCTGCCAAAGAACGCTCGCAAAGTCACCTTCAATGATGCAGTCAAGTATCTTAGCCAAATCTTTGGCTAATAGTCATCCCTGTTCAACATCCGGTAACGGTGTTTGCAGCTGACAAAGATCCACTCAGAAGCTTTGGACCCTTAAGCCGGAAACGTTAGCCGAGAGACAGAGCGTTTCCAGCCCTCCTCAATGGGCGAAGAACTATTCAAGACGTTAATTTTTTTCCTTGTCTTGAGTCACCAGCAGACGCTGACATCCGCACTTGTGTCCTGAACAAGGTGAAAAACGACTTTGAGATGACGCTGCAGTCGATCGCTGTTGAATGCCGGAGGTTAGACAATCTCAGTCATGATGTTATGATCCAACAGTTGTCAAAAGCCCCAGCGTCTCTGACTACTCAGTCGGTAAGCGCTGGTAATCCTCATACTGGTGGATCGCGGTCACCCAACCAGGAGCGGTCTTTGATGCTTCCGACACACTGTTGGCATTATCGCGATTGGCACTATGCGCGCTTGTGTCACTTTCACAAACGTAGGTGCCAGAAATGCAACTGCCGAGGTCACAAAAAGGACCACTGCCAAACTGACAAGCGATCATCTTCACATCCCGGATCGAAGTACGCGGTCGACGAATTCAGAAGTCGGTCGACAATAAAACTCCAATTCCGCCGCCTTCTTTGAAGACTGTGCTTCCAGGTGGAAGCACGTTGTAATGGCACTCAATGATGTCGCCGTTCGGCTACGATTGGACACCGCCCTAGTAATCACTATCACATCAAGGAAGACATGGAACATGATGGGTTGACCTGCCCTGCGTCCGAATACACACCATAAACACTGGTCGCAGACCACGAGTTCTTCAGTTGTATCGGGTAAAAATTTATTCTACCGCAAACTGCGCTTTATTAGCTTCGTACCTGGTGCAGAGATTAAAATTTACATCGTGGACTCGTATATGTCTGGTTTACCTGACCGTTATTTGAAAACAACCCTATCGTGTGTCATTTTCGGAATCCGGTATGGCCGCTGTTGTCGTAGTCGTTTGTGCATTGCAATATTAATACAGGGATGCCGAACTATTTTGCTTATTTAAGAAATATGTTGTATTGTCGCTTTCGAGGCTCTGCTTGATAATCGTGAATTCTGCGCTTTCTCACAGCTTTAGGAGTGCCTTCAGAAGTACTTGGAGGATGTGGGCGTTACTTGCGTTCGTGGAACGAGCCGTGGGTCGAAACGATTGTGAAGTACGATAAGGTGAATTGGCATGCTTCCCTGAAAACCGTGCAGATTCATTACCGTTATACTAAGAATAAAAGGCGTATGGATGTATACAGGGGGGTGCGACGTGTCAGGTGTGTTAACTGATGTTAATTTTAACGACTCAATTCTCGCGACACATATTGCGGATCACGATTTCATGTGGTCCGACGAAATGCCTGCCTGATTTTCACCTGTTTCGAGGTAGAGCACAACCATCACCCCAGTCGTCTGCCACATCGCCCCCACCCTTCGAATCAAGAACTCACCGCAAGTAAATTGAACGAATACAGGAGTCTGTTCCAGTACAACATTCCAACTGTTGACATTAAGCAGTATGTAACCGATGTTTACGGGAAGGTTATGACAACCGCCGACGTTGGAAACATCCGCCGCAAGTTAAAACCTGCAACGTCAAGTGATTAGATGACATCAAGGAAGTGCTGTCGATCATTGGTGCGATAGGTGTGGTGAACACCGTAAAGGATGAAAGCAACAGATATACGCATATCTGCTTCGTCCAGCGAAATCAAATTGAACTGTTCCTACGTCTCCTGCACGTTGTAAATGTTGATATTACCCACGGGGTGGACAAGCACAGGTATGTCATCAAGCATTTTCTCACACATCCCAAGCCAGACGTTATGTTAAATCCTAGTAACAGATAAAATGAGACGCGGCCGACACGTGATGTACGGGTACGTTAGTGGTGAGAAGTGTGCCTCACTATGCAGGCTGTACGTAAGCATGAAAGTTGGTGAGATTCGTCCGCCATGTTCGTTAAAAGACCAACTCTTTTCGCAGTCGTTACCTCATTCACCGAATGGTTGTGGTAGATGGTGAGCAAAAGTAATTTGCACCCTTACACCGCAAACCGTGGGTTCAAACTTGACTTGCATATCATCCACCGAGCCGATAGGAAGCTTCTGGCTTGTTTTTCATGTCACTGGCTCTACATCAGGCCAAAGTGGGCCATTTGTGCGAAAGGTTATGTTGTCCACGTCGGCAATCGCACGAATAACGGGCTGGAGAATGCTAACGGATGATTAAAAAAGAGGACGCACCTGCGGGATTTTCTAGCCGCTGCCATTAAACAATACGGATACACGGCGAGTGGCCGATGCACGAGTTCGGAATGCGAACGACTTGCGAACGCAACAGTCGTGAAGTTGCCGATGTTGACCAGTACGTCAAGAACATTATTCACCAAATGGCCACGTTTGCAAGTCATCTTGTCCGAAAACCTTCGGGCAAACTCTATTTCAAAACAACATGCGAACGCAAGGTGAGTGGTTATTTCATGACCACCTTAGAAAGTGCAGCTTTATGTGCAACGTGATGGCGACGCTTTCATCGTGAATAGCATGCAAGGCACCTGTAAGTGTCATTTTACCGTTCACTATGACTTTCTTGAATAGACATTTTGCTAGGGCTTTAGAACCATTCCCACGCCTACGATGAAGCCTTCTGTAGTGTTTATTTCCGTTTGCAAAGGTTGCGTCCCCATTCATGAGCGGTGTTTGATGCGAATCAATGTAACCTGGATCGATTATTCTCATGATATAATTGAAAAAACTGGGACCATTCGCATGGACGTACACAGTTATCTTGCAGATGTCGGATTTGATGAATCAGATGTTGAGTGCTTTATATTTATCCAGGATTGAATCATCCGAAGGGACACTCAGAACGTGTGGAAACTGATGGCTGCATTCTGTGCTAAAGATAGGTGGGAGTGGTATTTACCGCTTGCTACAGGCTCATGATAGGTAAGTCAAGTCGATGTCCTCACGTGATCGTTTTCAGTGATTTAACTGGTTCACCCATTTGTCTCGGCATACTGTACTGTTTGACCCCGGTCACAAGCTAGGACAATTGCACGAAGCTGTTGTAATGCTTTAAGGGGGGTGTACTCTTCTTGTTCGTTCGTTCAGCAGGTCACCTTGTCCGCATTCCAGCTTACGTTACAAATCCATGTAATAGTTAATACCGTGGTAGCACCGAATAACTCTGCATACTTAATATAACCAAGAAAATACCACTGATTCGCCCACACTTTGCGCACAACCCTACGTCAGAATATGTTTGCTGCTATGTCTCACGCTAGCAGTCTTACAAAAAGCTTGGTCCTCATGATCCAACAACCGTTCAGTCGTCGGAGGTATAATCACGCTTTCCTGTTTAATCAGGCTTAAACTTCGTAAAGCCATGTTCCATCATATTCTACTGTTATTTCTCCGAAATAAGGTGAAACGCAACTTCTCGTTATTTTCGTATTAATCCCTCCGCCACTGAACTACCACACATTCCTTTCTTACGTCATTGGAAGATTAAAACAAGAAGATTCCCCAGTGACAAAATTAAACGACTTCGGGAACCGAAGCACGCCACAAAATTATGACAAATTCAGCGACTTAAAAGACGTTTTCACCTCGAAGATCACGGAGATAATTACGGTCTACCGATTACTCCCAACACTACACACAATGCCCGCAATACTTCAGGTGGCATTTTAAGTTTACCTGGCGAGTTAGCTGGTGAGGTCTCACTCAGCGGGGTTCAATTCAAAAGTAGTTGCTATCTCATGGATCAATCGGGGTTGAAGTTGTTGAGGCTGGACAGGATTGACGCGGTGAACTTGTTGGGGATGCCCACCGGCAGATGGGGTAAACGTTGACTCAATCGATGTTAGCCCATCGGTGTCGTTTCACACCGTCTGTCCCCCTGGTATCATCGGCTACTTGTACCAAAAGCAATCTGCAGTCTTCTAGGAAGCCTTAGGACGCTGCAACAAGATGGTTGCTTTCGTACGTCTTCCTCTTAACGCAGGACAGTTTTTCCAACTGAAACGCTCACTGTCGTAAACAAGAAAAACTCGATTGCTTAGAGGAAGCCGGTGTTCCGAAACCAGTCACTTATTCTACTCGAGCCGCACTGGTCGTCTCTGTGAAGGAGCCCAGTCGGTAGTGATAATCTGTGCTCACTCTTCTATAAGCCCAAGTGCTTCTTTGGGTATGTGCCGGCAGTCTTCCAGCGTATCATGGATACGATGCTGACCGATTTTTCAGGTGCAGCCGCCTATCTGGACGGCATCGTTGTGACCGGGACCGATGATGCAGAGCTGACAAAACTCCTGGACCTGATTCCGGGACGCATAGCCAATCACGGGTTCCGTTATTGTCAAGAAAAGTGCAATTTCTTCGTGCGTTCGGCCAAGAACCTGTGCTTCATCATCGATGGTCACGGTCGTCGCCGAAATCCCAGTAACATCCAGGCTGTTGTCGATGTTTCACCACCCCCGGAAGAATCCACCCTATGTTCATCCTCGGGCCTCGTCAGTCAGCACTGCGCGTTTACGCTCGCTATGCATCGCGTTCGAGCACAATTGAACAGGTGCAGTGGATTTCAGCGATCACATTATACTACTGATACCGCGGCTATTCAGTAGCAGGCATATTT
>LUCH01018850.1:0-11214 GCA_013368495.1 Paragonimus heterotremus | reverse complement strand
CGTAAAGTTGGGGTGTTGACGACCTACACGGCTTAGGAGATTTATACGTTACTCCATCAATAATCTTCAACTGTAAGAGCAGCTGAAGATGTCGTTGTGAATTGACATCTCCATGGTATATATTCTTCTTTTGAGTAGTTTACGTCGAGTTATCTGTAAGTTTCCAAACACCACCTCAAAATCGTGCTATAGTTTCGTGCCCTGATGTGCACAAAATATTGAATTAACCAGTTTGAGCGTACACGAAAATAATTGACGAACTGCGATCAACACATCGATAGATTACACACTCAACTGCTTCTGATTAGCTGAACAATATGGAGCTGTAAATTCATCCGTTAAGCAAAGTGCGAGACTGTCTAGATGACTTAACAAATGTCATTGTTTGCAATGTTCTGGAGTCGAGTCAGATGCATCAATGTCATGTGCGGTAGTTCGTGGTGGGTATCATCATTGTGTTCTGACCACGAAAGTCGCTTGGCGTGTGAGTCCTTTACTGCAAAGACATTCATAACAGGTTATACGAAATAACAGAACAACGAACACAAACACTAGTCTGTAAAGCTACCTTGTATTCATATATTTAGCAGTGGTGTAGGAACACGCTTTTTCGTGAGGTTTCGCACATAATGAGTGTATATGTGTCCAAAGGTCGTCTTTCATCTTGGTCTTTTTGGCGCTGAAACCTCTTTTTTAGCTTTCGTGTGTGCAAGTAGTGTTATAATAGTCCCGAACGATGCTGCAGGTTGTACAACAAACAGAAGTAGTGGGCAATCGATTAAGTAATAATATAACACCATATCAACGTTAGCAAATTCCGTTTCAATTAAGAGTCCGTACTTGTTTGGATGAATGCATATTGTGAACTACAGCTTTCTGTCGCATTGGATTGCTTTTGTACGACATGAATTTGATTGGGTGCGAGAAAATGATCGAACGGAATACATCTACCGAATTTGGTCAGTAAAACGGTTACGGTTTCTTTGATTCACATTGAACCGCACCATACCTTGCGTCTGCGTTCGGTGTACTCCAGAAATACTGGCCACTGAAGTAGACACATAATCGGAACATGGAATGTTCGGTCCAGCTCTGCACTTACGCCTCTTACATTCTTGATTTCAGTGTACACAGTTTTAAATCTCCCACTTGAGTGAGTATCATTTTACAAAGCGATACCAATCAGTCCACCGGTATTACCATTCTGAAGCATAAACGTCTGCGGAAGCTTCGACGAACGGGTGCATCTTCCTACTCACAAAAGTACGAGTGAAACTTGAATAGTATATATCCATTCTTTTAGCGAAAACCTGATATTACCAAACTAGCTTGTAGTTCTGATTTATAACTTGTTGGTTTTGGGGTTCTTCGACCACTTCCTGTTTTTGTTCACTATCAGTTGACAACCATATGGTATTTGTTTGCATAATTACCTCGAGTAAGTTATCCGTAGCCAAAGTAAGACAGAACATAGTTTTAAACAGAATTGTTTCATGGTCACGTTTTGTCTTTGACTCTCTGAGGTTCCTAAATGACATCGCGTTTAAAACAACTGGTTGGTATCAAAAGTTTAACAGCAAAACTTCCAATACAAATCATAAATTTAAGCTTTATGATACCTCATACGCCTTGAACGCACAAGCACAAGTAACTTTGTGACGAAAGGCATATATGTGCAGAAAAACGTTGGATCTAAATGCAAGCATGTGCATACAAACTACACGAGAAAAGAGAAAGAAAGAGTGATCTTAGATCATTTGACGATGTCGTGCCAAATTTCCAGCTTTTCTTGCAGTTTCACAAAGTCTTCGGACTATTCTAACATCACAATGATTTCAACTGCCCAGTGGGTGGTTTCAAATACCAGTTTGTTTTCAAAAATACTGCACTCAAATCAATTAGTCGATGATTACATGATTGAAACCGGACCCAGAAACGTCCCCCCAAACCATTTCTTTATATTCAACGACGCGTCCTGCAGTTCACAGAAGCGTTATCCATTCAGATTCTCTGCCTTTCTGTGTGGTTTGTGTTCACACTACGGTTACCGCAGTAACTAGACAGTTAACCGCATCTGCCGCAACAACTTAATCTGAATTCTGTTATTTTCTCTTTAACTCTAGAGTGATTGTACCTGCCTTGTGCATCTTCTTGATTACTTGGTGGATATACGAATATATCAAAACAAATGAAGTTTGGTACACCCTGTCATTGGATTCTGTGACTTGCACGCTCTTGGAGGTAAGCTGTAGCCGCAACCATATGTGACTAAAACCATTTTTGTTTTACGATTTGTTTATTTGAGTATGATCACTGCTCAGACTTACTGATTTTCATTGAGATACGATAGTGAACCTGTGTTTGTTAACTGAAGCGCTGGCCAGATACTCTCAGTATCAACGGTGCATTTTTGTGTGCAAATGAGATTTGATTCTGACTGAACGCATACAGTGGTGCATCATGCTTAGTTCTTGTACTCACAGAAAAGATATCGTCAGAACTCGATACAAACACTCTTCGTAGAACGATCATCTCACCTGTACTATTCACATGATTTAAACCAACGACTGGGTAGCTGAACATTTGTGAACACCTGTCGTTACTTTGCATCATCTCATTTGTGTTAACAAGGTTAACCTATAGCGGAAAATGTTTTAAAAATTGCGATTGTTTACTATACCAAAGTTGTGACTGTTTAACCGGAAATTTTTCTATAATACAATTACTTCAGAGGTCGGTCACTCGTTAATATTCAGCCAACATAGTGTGGTGACTGACATACCCAGAACCCTCAATTCGAAGAATCAGATCAGTTTGTGAACATTTCTCAATTACGAACATGTAACTAAAAATTACGTAAACAAAAGATCCGTCGAAAACCGAAAACACTATATCTGACTACCAGTAATTGGTCGGGAATGTTAATTCATGTCAATCCAATATCGCTCAACGTTGGTTGGTTTTCATGTTCACCTAGATATTTCAAAGTGTTATACTCGATGTTTTCTCTAGTTGGACTAAGTCATGGTTAGTCAACCCGGCCGCCTAAAGATAGCATGACGAGAGGGTACACCCAGGCTATAATAAGAAGAGCTACAACGAAAATGAAACTGAGGAACTAAGCTTTATCCCGAATAGCTTAGGAGAATGCCATATTCTCGATCAGTTGCGATTGACGTCCAATTCATAGTACTAGAAATAATGTACTGTTTTCCAGCTATCAAGCTACTGTTTAGAACATTGAACGATTTGTGTGATTTTCGGAGGAGTCCTAGTCGTAAAGTCAATAGTTGGATTAAGCAGAACAGTTACTGTGTTTCTACTGGAATAAATCTAGAAATATGAGGGCTACTCAGAGGTGAAAGTAGCTGTGTTTACATACGGTAATTCAATTGTGCATTTTTGTGACACTTAATTCAATGGTTACCATTTACTCACATGAAAGCTTGACTGGGACTATTTTAGCTAATTGTCAGATAGTTTCATTGCAACTGTTACAAGTTGATGAGTAAATAGATCATGCGGAAAAAAGCATTCCTCATTCTTCGTGTTTCTCCATGCAACTCACAATGATGAGCGACAAAAACCGTTTTAACTACCATCACAAACCTAACGCTTATATCTGCTGCTGGACTATGTTCGTAACGAAGTAGTGTTTGTAAGGACAAAGAACGACTAATTTGACTCCCGTTTGCAAGCATCTGGTGACAGACTTCAAACATTGGTCTGTCGCAGTTGCCCGTTAGTTTCAAGAGGAAATGAAATTAACCGTGAGTAAGCAACTCATGTCATTCATCGAAAATCTTGTTACACTCGATTGGATTATACCTGACCTGAATTTCCAAACGACGCAAATCTTAATTACAAATCATGTGAATTAGTTTTGTTATTCATAAAACTTTCGACAGCGACGGTCTTAAAACTAAAGACCACCACTTAAATGACTTTAGTAGACATAGGATTGTAGAATTCGACACTTGCACAGTTCACTCAGATTTATCGAATGTATACCATAGTGTTAATACATGTATATTATAGTATTCTAAATAGATGAAATGGTATACGATATAGCACTATACTACTATAAGTCTTCACAGTAGATTTGAGTAAAAATTCACTTATTTTCATATAGTCAAAAAAAGGCTTCTATTTATTAGTATCGACAGCTTCAACAAAGTTGATTATGCATCTGTTGTTAGTTCTGTAGTTAAAACTCAAAACTTTTTGCCTTCTGTCCCGTTTGCGATGGTCGGTAACTGATATGCGAATTACAAGTTATTTACTTGCTCTTAGCTCTGGTGCATCGTTGGTTGTCGGATTTTCACACAGTTAAACATACACCTGATCTGACTTGCGTTAAGCTTTGACAAAACGAAATAATTAGGCCAGTTGGAATAAAAACGGCAACGTCAGCACAGTAACTTACATATCCAGAGCAACACTGAACAAATTACAACTTGAAGAGTGCATAAGCAGAAACTGTCAAAACAACTTTTTCTTCTTCTCATGTCTGATGGTCAAGCTCAAATATTACTTCTTAAGTCATCCTACTGGGTACCTTTGCAACATAATGCACAATAATGAATTTAAACAAAACACACAGGATGCAGTCACTTGTACTGGAGCACTTTGTAATATTGGCGTAAACCCTGATTACCGAGGTCAACGGAACAGTTTACAATACTGCGACCAGGCGAAACAGCGGGAGATGATAGCGTCGAAAGGAATGTATACCTAAGCAGGTGGGGGAGTTTGTGGAAGACGGATAATTTTCCGTCTGATTTACCGTCGGGTAATCTGCGAGCCTTAAAATCCAAAACATGAAGACCAACACACTTGCCACTGGAAGGCCAATAATGTAACGGAGTTAAAACACGAATGGAAGTATTCATCTGGACCAGAGTTCTCGAAGCATGGCGTACACCAAAACTTCACCGAATTGCGAGCTATTTTATATGAATCACCGAGTTTGTTAAGTCCATCCAACATTGTTTTCCAAGGTGGTTTTTTTGCAAATATAACCAAACAATGTGTGTTTCAAACAGTTGTAGTTACAGAAACATTTGGAGTTGCGGCTCGAACTAATAAGTTCAGTATTAAGCCAAAACACTTTGATTAAGTGAATACAACATGACAGTCTAACAATGTTGCTGTGAGAGAAACTGTTGACATTATTATCGTTCACATAAATAGAGGCGATAGGACTGTTGTTCTGCTAGCCGCTGGATCTAAGCTACTTCTGTACATGGGTAACGCAGATTCACAATTTTACTATAAATAATAATAAACTTCAGTCAGACTAAAGGTGCTGTCATAAGCAGTTCACTCCCTCTACTCCAATGCTTAGTTCTTAATTCGACAAGAGGCAAACGGTGCTGACACCACCTTGGGTGACTATAGCAGTAGACTGCCGAATTGTTCAACTGATATACCTCCGTACAGAAGTGACATATGGGCCAACTACTTCTCATATTTCAGTCAGTATGTGCCATGTTATTATCACCAGTAAAGTGAGTTGTGGACAAAAATGTGTGCTCATCGAATGTTCAGTCAACTACGCTGTAACCCTCTTCTCTTGACACTTTACGTCAGCGGTAGCCACATGGCACTTATCAAACATAATTCCAAACACGCTGTAAGGTTTTACAGAAACTAACTGTCACAAATTCAAGGTAACCTTGTGGTGGTTGCGGCAATATAAAAATCATATGAACACAGTTAAATAGAAAATTACATCGGCTGTCAGCTGGGGGTATTCTGCAGCCATCCTGAACATCATGAGCAGAACAAAGCACTCACCCATCCCAGTAACAAGAGAGTCACTGAACCGCATCGTATTTGACAATTCCAGTGTAGAATCTAAGTCATCTACATGGCTAGGAAAGAACAGACGTCATGTAGTCCAATACATGAGCTAAATATATATTGTGTTCAGTGTGTTTTCCAACATGCGTCAGTTACGAAGGTTTTGCTAACAATTCAAACGACAACCAGCTTCAGTGATTGAACATCACCTAGTGATCATCACAAATTGGTTGAGTCACAAGAGGTAAAACAGTTTGTCTGATGATAAACGGAAGTCTAAACTAATTTATTGAATCAGTTTTTCTCCATAAGTGGGTGTCCCTCAAAAACAGAGTACAACGTGCTGCTTTTTATCTCAAGTGTGGTAATGCATGTTTGCCTTACTCGCACGTTTACTTTTTGGACTTTGAGTTCCGCATTATGCATGAACCCATAATACAATACGTGAATGACTAATTTTGGTAGAATAAACAAACAACCATATCATATATCATATCATTCTAACCTCGGTTGATTTCCACTGGGTTTTAAAGGATCGCTGTCAATTTCTAAAAGATAATTACTTAAATGACAGAAACTAATTCAAGGCACTTTGTTAATACAAGAGACACCAATTGCCAAGGTAGGTGCAGTTGAGATGATGGACACTTAAAGTGTTCAAATGCCTTTTGAGGTTGCCTTTCAAGTCTGCACGTTATGATCGATTGCCTGTTTTTCAAGCTAAGAATGTGTGTGGCAGGTGTACTGCTTCAAGCTACATCACCCAGATCTCTAGCGCAATAAGCATGGTTTGAGACGTGAATGTTTAACTCAGGCCTTATTTCGTAGTATTAACTGACTATAGACAGATCGCGTAGTATATGGATTACTTCTCGTGAGTTTTGGTGTTTCCTTGAGTGGTAATATTTAGAAATATTTACTTTCAGCTCCGACGTTTCATACCGCCTCGGTTTCTTAGGCACATTCATCTAGAGGAGACAACGGAGCAGCAATGGCAACAAAACTAGTTTTACAAGACCACATGATTTTCCATACAGCAACCAATCTTATGAGCACCAGTTGGGATGATGCGCTTTTTAAAATCGGTGCAGTTTTTAATAATTTTCCCAAGTGAATGAATATGATTCAGTGTCTGAATGGACCGATAAGGCTGAGACTGTGGAGATCTGCATACCACCTGAACTTCATACCTTCTTGTGATAAGCATAAAACTGATGACACGATGTAATCATTCTGGCAGAAAGGTGGTAGTGAGTATTGATTAAATAGTCAAAGATCTCAGCCTTGTCAACCTAACTGCTCTTTATGCGTTCGTCATCTTAACCCACATGAAATTTTTAATCACACGACAACAATCAACTCAAGAGATAACCCGTATACCCTTAGCGGAGTATTCGTGGTGGTGAATCGTCAATCTGAGATGGTGGGCATGTAATCGAATAAGAGGCCTATCCGTTACAAGCCGTTGATCGATACCAGTGTTAGTTTAGCCACTTTTGTATGGATCAGCTTGTCGCTCGTAGTTTATGTGAAATTGCTGAGCTGACTAGACTTCGATGCACAGTAGTGACCTGTCGTTGTTAAGCAATGGATTTACATTTGATTACCGTCTAACGTTTGTACCGTAATATTTACCATACTGACATTGAATGCAGTGAATAAGTGATATCACGTATTCACTGATTGTCATCTTGTGCATAGGTGGGCCTGTCCGCCTTACTAGAAATGTCTGAAATTCAAAGACTTGTACTTGACCTAGAACAGTTGATAGTTTTGTGTGTTTACAAGGTATATCTGTACTAATAAACAGCAATCACCAATTCTTGGATGTGGAACGCCATATCCGAATCAATATTCTCCGACGTGTTTGTATCATTGTTTTCATTAAACCGATGTTTCCTTTACTACTGACGTTCAACTTTGTGACTACCTACCAAATGCTTATTAAACTGAAGCGTCTATTTCACAATTATTCCTTGGGAATACTCAATAAATGAATCCTTTCTTAATGTTTTTACGAAACAGTGGCTCATACTGTTGGTCCTTCTATTAGCAGCGAACTTCTTCGTCATCTGGTACAAAGGCGAGCTCTATCCACAAACTCGAAAACTGGGTTCAGACCCATATGATCCGTCTACTTACGAGGAATGGGATGCGGTCAAGATGGACGAACTGCGATTCGGATCATACGATTATATGGGCACCACTGTCACGGTGGAGCGAACATTCTGATATGCCTTTCATTTACTCTGTTTGATAAAAGAATGAGACATATATATGCATACATATATATGTATATGAGTATATTTTGGCTTGTCCAACATAAGTTAATTTGAATCAACTTAACAAAGTCGGATGGAGTTTTACAGCATGAATTCCTGTCAGATATTTCCTGCACTGAATCCTAAATGATTCGTACACATAAGCACATTCTTGCTAACCGATTAACAGAATATGTGTATGAGGAAAACAGCTTCAGTGAATCATGAAGTAACAAGTAAGTAGTCGTGGAGAGGAGCTAGTCCAAAAACTGTCCAAGCTGATTAGTTAATCTAACTTCGGCGCATCCGTGATACGTTTCCGTTTTTGCTGTGTTGCTTTCTGACCCCGATGTATACTTCACGAGGGTAACACATGAGGTGCGAATAATCTGTGCCTATTTTTGAGTAATTTTAATTTCACTTTGCTTACATTTCATCGGAAGGACATGACTACACTAATTGCTCCCAATAATTTATTCTATATGCTCATGGTAGTGGCTATTCTGAAGGCTTCTTTTCGATGGCTACATTCTCAAGCTTCAAGGATACTTTGAGAGTACACACCGAATTTTGGATCGAACAATACGGGCACTGTTATTAATTATGGCAGTTATCTAAGCAACAGTGACCCAAATCGATACCCACCCCAAAGTATAAAATGGAATTGAGAAACTCGATTCGTAAAATTTTTCGACTCTTCTTGCCAACTCTTACAACAACAGAAAGTCTTTGTTTACGTTATTCATCCAAGTCAATCAACTGATTAGCAAAACAGTATTAACCCGTTCAGAAGTTCATGAAACCTGACATTATTTCTAGGGTATCGTTCAATAATAATTTCGAACTATGTTCACCACTAACCACATTTTCATTTCGAACAGACCTGCTTTATCCGATCGTCTTGGACAGTTTTTTATTTTATATGGAATTTGGACTGAACTACTATGTGGCAGAGAATGTCAGTCGTCAACCGTACATATATGGCAATATCGTGATCATAGATTACATCAAATTGGTCACACAATCCTGAACAACAAATTCACAGGATGATTTTCGGCTTTCAGCTGACACATAGCATACATGTACATGAATTCTTGTTGATATATCACCTAACAAGGGTAGGATGGTAACTGTTAAACATCTCCAATCCGGTACACAGATGAACATGATATTGGAACTGGACTAGTTGGACTCACATCCTCTTTCGGTCACCAAAATGATATTTATGTAGTATAAGTCATTTTGTAAATAATCGGCCTGCTGACAAACGTGGTTCGTCAACCTCACATTGCAATGATAAAGTCTCAATACGATAGTTGTATCCTCAGTTATCAAAGTCTTGTATGCCATGCATTTTGTTGTAGTAAGTTTATGAAACACGTATCGATCATCCACGAGCAGTCATCTGCACAGTTTCGTCTTCAATGGTCAATATCCTGAAGTAGGTTGAATTGTACCAAATGGAGTAAAATGATTCTGGTTGTTGAAGGGATATACAAAAAAAACTCGGCGTAGTCGTTCTATATCAAGAATTAAGCATTGATAACATTAAAACATTGATACGTTCGCTGTTGATAAATGAGTGGTCAACTAGGGTGCACGACAAAGTCGGGAGTAAGAGCCACCCCAGTTTCTTATCAGGTCAGCCAGCTGACCTTCACTAGCTAATTATGTTCACTAGTTTTATCGGAAATTGTATATTATATAAAAACAGTTGCAGGACAGTAGACGTGGCTACCTTATGAAGATGGTAGGTGGAGTTCATCTTCCAGGCAGGATAATCTTACAGCACTAACAAAAGTGAAACTGGATTATAACGTTTGGATGGCAAGTGGTAATACATGAAAATGCAGGATGTAAATGAATCCAAATAGTGCACATCTTATGAATATACATGCAGCGGAGGAATTGTCGAACTACAATTATATGGAACTAAGATGGATATTTTATCTGAAACGATGCAACTGTCTGACATTTGTAGATATAGTAATCAAAGCACGGATCTGACCATGTCTTGTAACTCGTCGAAACCTAGAAATACGCTTGAATCGCTTCGATGCAATCCATTCCTCGGTCCAAAGGAAACCGATCCGGAGATCGTCATCAAATCTGCGGCCGGTAATCAAAGGCTGATAACGGTTAACCGCCACTAACAGCACGGTGGAAATTTTCTTATTCAAGTGAAACCTAACGAGATAACTAGGCAGCACTGGGGAGAATGCATGGAAAGGAGGAACGAATAACAGAAACAATAACAAACTATGTACAACCTGCATGCAAAGCGGTTCAAATGCTTGCATCATTTATTAAGGTCAGACACAGATGCGGCGTGTAAACTGGTATGGTCTAATGAGGACGGTCGGTTGTGAATTGTAGCGGAATACCGTATGAGAGCCATGTGAAATAAGCGGTTGAGTATTTCTAAAGATTTGGAGGAAATTCCATCTAAACAAATAGGGGAATATATGCAATATATAAAACAATGGCAGACATAAGTGTACAGTTGGGTACGTCCAATAACGCATCATAACTCGGGGTCTATGACAAATCTTGAGACCGGGCGTGTAGCTACGGTGGCGCCATTACATAAAGAAGGCAGCAGAGAAGAAGTACGTCAGTGTCGTACAACCATTCCCGCATCGAATGTATCGATGGTGCTCAACCGGTTGTTAACTGGCAGACTGCTCCTGTATGTAGTAGCAGACGAGCTGTTCTCAGGTAAGGAACCTAGCTGTGTTAATAACAGATCGTATGTGCACAGTCTAGTTTGGATATGTGGAGCAATCACTGAAAGACTAGACAAAGTGGACAATGGAATTTAATCGTATGGGTTGTGAAATGACATTTGATTCGGATAGAGACATGATTCTGCTGTTGAAAATAATCAACAATGGTATGAAATCAGAGTGTTGAGATAGAAACAGACTTCTGGAACGATCGATAATTCCCCAGGTAGCTTCATCGGGATGTATCGGAGATTAGGTACAACAGTTATATGGTTCAAGAGAAAGTGAGCAAACCGAAAAATCTAAACGTGGAAAAACACCTATAGATATCAGGGTCTCCAGATTAGTGACATTTTTTCTATTCTCATTCATATAGCAGTGTACGAAATGAATCCACTTATCAGTCTGTCTTTTGATCGTCA
>LUCH01018849.1:0-10987 GCA_013368495.1 Paragonimus heterotremus | reverse complement strand
ATCCTGACCACTACAAGTCTACTCACTATACTGCATTGTTTTCAACTGAATTGAGGTCACATGGCGTTTATGCGGAACAATACACGGAAACAGACGAAATCAAGCTGCCTGCCGATCACCGGGAGGTATACCTCTTAGCCAGTCACACTATGTTGTTTAGAAGGACAGTTATCTTTCGCGGTGCAGAAAAATATTGCAATCAATATGACAATCGACGGATTTGAAGATTCTGATTAACATTTACCCCAAACGCCTCAACTACAGGTTTTTCATCACCCCCTCGTATGTGTTTGTTCTCCAAACTGCTCATGGTAAAGGTAGTTCGAAATGAGCAGCCAATAGTGCGAGCCTATACTGCATACTCAGACGCTGATCGTAACTTCAGACTAGTAGCTGCCCCATCCGATTAAGTTAGACTATCAACAACGTCTCTGATTACGTTCTCCTCTGCAGACATATTTCATGTTTTTTTCATTACGTAACTATTTGTTGGGTTGTACTGTCTGTAATTATTTGCCATGATTGCACACATCTGAGCCTGTCTCTCACAGATGCGTTGAGAAATATACACTATTATTAATATTATTATTAGAACGAAAATTCAGGTGCAAGATAATTTTGCATGAATGAGGTGGATATGGCATATCTCCGTAAATAATTGAGATAGAGCAAAGATGAAGCATAACAATTTAACACGTGTTCTTTCTAGACGTTCTAGTAAAGCTACATATATTTGCCCGAATATGCCTTTCTGATCTTGCACAAACTTCCAACATGAACCATAATAAGACAAGTTTTATGGATGTGCTTGAAATTCCATACCTCCGTAAATACCTCAGACGGAGCAAAAGTAAAACAACAGCCTGAAAGCAACCATCCTATGTTTTGTGCCAAGATGTACGAAACAAATTAATCTTATCTGTACTCTGAAGTACAAACGAAAGCGTCCATCTCCGCCTCCACCTACCTCATGTCAATCTTGGCGCAGCCGTCAGAAAATGTCTGAAATTATTATTGCATTTAAGCAAACTTCACTAAATTTGGTGGAAATAATGACCAATTTTTTGGAGTGGAAGTAACTGACCTTAACTCCTGTCATAATGAATTGGCGGGATTAATATTTTTAAAATTTTACTCATTGGCTGCGTAAACCCCGGGGAACCAACATATTCCGGCGGCATGTGTGCTAGATGGGTTCATCTATTTTCTTGCTGCGGCATTCAAACTGTGTCGGCACAACTCCGATAAGCTAAGATTGGGGTGTTGATGGGTTCGTTTAAACCCTGATTCGTTGACCATGCTTTAATATTTATTTCAAGTTATTTTGTCAGACTTTTTAAAATTTTCATTTATATATATGTGTAGACGCAACAATAAATTTCGTGGCTTAGGTCGATTATTTTTAACTACTAGTGATTGGCAGAAACTGTGCGTGCCTTACTCATACAGTCCCACACGCCGTGTCTTAAGTGAAAGCTCAGTGAGGTAGATGCAAAGTTAAAAGCTGTATGCATTCTTGTCTCGGAGTATGTTAAGCAGGATTCGAAATACTGGCTGCAGCAGAATGGGCCACGGCTCCAGTGAGCCCGTACCGTCACCCAAACTACCGGCTTTGCATGTTAGACCGCTCAGTTGCTTATTCCGCCCTTGCACTATTTTAGGCGTTTGGTGGTTGAACGACCAGACAGCAACCCTTAGTATAATCTGAAGAAGGCAGTGCTATAGTGTTAAGGTGGTACCGCAAGGGGGGTGAATGAAGTCTGTCCTCTGTGATACTTAATTGTGGAATCCAAGCATTATCTTAGTTATTGCCGCTGCTGAAACAAGTAAGGCGAACCTACAAGATAGATCATAAGTTGGGTGGACGGTAAGTTAATTCAACTCATTTGGAAGCAGCGATCGTCCGATTTTGACCTGAAAATTATTTCTTCATACACACTGACGAGTTTTTTGATTAGCTGACACAATCTATTGACTCAGTCATAGGGTGCTTCTCTAATGAAACATCTTGAGCTGACACAATTCCAGAGGGTAAGACCTTTGATCTAACTGCGCAAACAGGCGGGCTTCGACTGTATGCCCAAGTTTTACTAACTTCACGTCAGTTTCACAAGACGTGGACGTTCTCTGTCTCGCTAAATAACTGTACACGATTGGCGTCACAACAGACTTCGGGCCAAAGTACTGGAGTGCACCAAACTGTACACTTTCTTAAAGGCATCGGCAAACGCGACTAGCAGCAAGTAATAGAGGTATCTGGCATCTCTATCCTTCATGGTCTATTCCTAAACACAAAAGGAACTCGCGATTGCGTCTCTTGGTAAAGTCTGTGCCGTTCCGCCTAGAAAGAGGGGTGCACCTCACGCTGTGCCGATCAGACTTCACGCTGTCAATTATACCCAACAAGTACATTTGGTGCCCCCTGAGGTGGAAACAGTCCTGTGGTGTGCCCTCTGTTGAATGTCTGTGACTGCGGACGTGCCGGATGCCACATTGGTCACAGGCTTTCCGTAGCATTTTATACTGGTCGTCGATTTTAGTCACCACGAACTCCTATAAACCATAAGTGCTTTCTACTGCCCGTTCTTTGCTAAATCAAACGATCTTGACAGATATGGACTAAATGTTTGTATACTTCTAGAACTGATTCACCTCCAACTTTACCTATCGCTACGGATGTGTCCAATCCCATCAATACACACGGCCCACCTTTCTCACCACGGTCTGCTGCTGCGGACGAATTATGCATTACAGGAGTCAAATTCCGCCGCATACCGCTGATGAGTATAGTCCGCTCTTTTTATAGTGTTTGGGCACCCTCTGCGTATGCGAAAGACAGTTGACGCTGGTGAGAGAACCATCGTGGGTTGTTATCGTCAGATGTCTCGTGGCGAACATTCACCATACAACCGGATTCCCGGAGGCAGACTACATTCCCTAAGGTTGACCTCGTATACGCTAACCAACAAGTATACTCATAGTAGATGTGACAGCCTAGTTTGCTGTGCTACATTCTTTGGCCACGTCTCTCGGTTACAGAAATGCCGCACAGACGTGAACTTCCTGGTTAGCTAGGTCTCTTCAAGGGCTAGACCTCATTTGTGCATGCATGTATTGTAACATGCAAGCTGGCCGTCTATACTCTGATTGTCCGTTACGTCCTCGGACCAACTTTGTGGCAACGTAAAGAAATCGGGGGCGGTGGTTTTCCGAAGTTAACGTTCTGTCAATAGCCGTTCAAAAGGAAACAACACAAATAGGCGTGAACCAAAGGCTCAGTGAGCGGCGCACACCACTTACACAAATGAAAACTAAAACGGCGCCAACACCACAGCAGCACGCTCTGTCACACAACGCGAATTCCGTCCATACGCGCTTACTGGTCTCAACTGCGCGTTGCAATATAGAACTCTGAATTTAGCTCTCTGATGTAATTTCGTCGTTTAGTGACCCCCTATTTGGCTGGAATAACGACGGTTCCTCTGGTCTCGGTGCCCTCGGATTTTGAGGGCCATTATAGTTAGGCACAATTAGGTGATTGTTAGTTATTCGTTCCAACTTTACAATGTGACCGGGCGGCGCGTCCCCGTTCACAACCTGTTGGTGAACAAAGGAAGTAAGTACCAGCCAGATGACTCATCAATCTTCTCCATATCCCATCTCGACGGGTGACTCCAGTTGGGTTAAAATGTCAATCAGATCTACGGATTAGCAAGCAATCACCAATCCTTCTTTGGCCGGAAGCTTACAGCGTTTCAATCACTTTTGACTATGCTCCCATAAATCTAGCGCTATCTTTGCCATATGTGGCGTCCGCAACACCTTGCCTACCCACGAATGCAGTAAATTTTATCATGAATGAGCCAGCTGACAGCGAGCGGGCAACCTCCAAATGAATAGTACGATTCTGAAAAAATGCAAGCGCACATCCACAAAGCTTGTATTCGCTTCTACGTATCATTACTTCGAACGGACCAAATTAGTCCACTCCAGTGTACCAGAACGAATATCCATCGACAAACGTTCCAGTTATTGGTGGTTTAGCCATCAACTGCCCACATGGTTTATGAAAAGGCAAATCGCAACTGAACGTTTTATCACTCGCGTGCATGGCAATCACTATTCTGTTTAACGGTCAAACGTTCGTCCGAATGGATGCAAGCTTATGTGTGGCGCCCGCGTGACTTTCCGCCTCGCGGTAATGTTTAGCTGTAAGTTCTGTGACTGCGCAATGCGACGGTAAAGCAGCAAGTTTTCTATGGCTTTTTTTAACATCACGGCTTGTCCTTCCTCCAATACATGATAAACCGCCTACTAATACTGGTCGCAAACAAGACAAACAGCCTACACGTTTCCCGGCAATGGGATAAGCCTTGAGATATTTCAGGTCGGCTGCGAAAACTTTTCCTTGAACAAGCATGATTTACTTACTGGTTGCTCGTTCCATTTCGAACACACGCAATGACCCTAACTTCACCGGATCACCCAAGCCTCCGGACTTTATTAAACAGACAAGGCCAACGAAGCGAGAGAGTCATGCCACTGCCTCCGATAGTTTCAACCAAACGGGATATCCTGGTGGCAGACATTCCAAAATAATTCCAAATGATTCATTATATTCACTGTCTCAACAGACAAAATACGTCTAACTTCGCAGCCCTCCTATGTCAATGAAGTGGAAAATGATGACCTTGGCCCGCTGAAAGCACTCAAAACTCCGGTCCCCGAAGCCAATGTTCCATTTCAGGTGGAGATGAATGTGAAGCTCCCATCACGGCTACACCAGCCGGATTCAACTCTGAAGATGTTTCCACCGTGGTATAGTAGAATACCTACGTAGTAACCTCGTTCGGTTTGCAACAACTATCGCAAAGCGTGACGATGTATTACAAATATATTATAGTACTATCATTGAGTTCGTCCGCAGAAATACGCGGTTGATAAGCGTTCTCAATTCGTTTACAAGCAGCATCGTCGGTCGCGCTGCGAGAACGGCCGCGATGAGTTCATGTTTTGTGATAGTAATTATTTTATTGGGTGTTTATCTCGATTTTGCTAAAATGTAACGACGCTTGACTGAGCCGCTGGACATTACTAGCCCAGTATAAACAGTTTATCCGTACCCGACCTCAGATGCGTCGTAAAATGAGTGCAGCCCTATTCCCATGACAGTAGATATGTCTGAAGAAAACAACAATGTACCTTAATTGAGTTAACAGATCGGCTTTCCGTCAAACAGTTCTCACAGGTCATACGATCGGCCTCTTCTGTTGACTCATGCTAACCAAGATCCCGATAACGAGGACATTGCAACAGCTTACGAGTTAGAAGTAGCACTGGAGTAACTACTCCCAAAGGGTCATATAATGATTAAACGCTCTGTAATTAACCTCTACTTTTACCAGGCGCATCCGAACGGTTCACTTGAGATCGAAAACATCCGTTTATCCTTTCTCGCTTCACATCCGAGGTCCTTTAAGTTGGCGCGCTGAATCGCCTGCTCGCGGTGCCGACTGGGCAATCTTGGTACAAACCTTAACTGACTGAGAGTTCAGCAACTCCATACAGGGTGAACCACTTCACTTGGTTTTGATGTACTTGTTACACTCGACCAAGACAACCAAACTACCGTCAGCACCTCTGCTCAAGCATCTACCAGTAGACACGATAGGCGAGCGGAGTACGCTCGCTTAGAATATGACCAGATTTGCCAGTCGAATGCCGGCTTGTCGGCGGATGCTCGTATGCATCAACGCAGGAATGGTCCAGGGCGTGACTTGGGCATCCGCCCTGCCACGATGTTTGATTGTGCATACTGTAACTGGAGCTTTCCCTCCAAAACTGGCCTCAGTCGACAAAGAGGACGTGTACGTCCCGCCGAGTGAAATCCTCACACATGTTCAGGAAAGCCGTCGGGTACCACTTACCTTAGCAAGAATCGGCTCCTTTTATCAGATGCGCGGATGCACTGGCGTCGTTGTGCCCCAATCTGTGCTAACTCCATCATCGACTCTGGTCACATTTCCCAGGTTGTACACCGGAGAGCATTTAAATGCAGCTCTATGCAGTGAACTGGCAAAGGAATACTGCCCCCGTTGTTGATCCAACCATAGTCTCGCAGACTAACAGGACATCGAGCATTAGGTCTCAAACTGCTGGTGACTACGAGGGGTTTACCGGTTTCATCCAAACAGCGACTACCTAGCTGGAGTCCAATAACCAGGCTTTTCCACACAACGATGAATTACTAGCTATTGCCTGCGGTCTTCAGGCAGGCATCTTCAGAATGGTACCAATTAAGTCGCTGCTTAACATTCACGCCTTACCAGTTTCTCCGCACGTCTGACGACTGGCCACTCGACACCGTGGTCGGGTTGACGTCAGAAACCACGCGACTAGGAAGCAGATACGGAGGGCTGATTGTGCAGTGACTCAGACGCTGTACCACCAACGTAAGAAGACGGTGTTTGCAGTTTTTCCTGGAAATTGGAGAATTGCTAACAAGATAAACCGCGGCCTCCCGGATATTTCGGGCAAATACTGGTTCGAGGTGATATCGCCTCATTTGCACGTTGGTGAACGACCATCTCGCGCGATTCTGCCTCCGGACCTGTCTCTGGTCGACCCGATCACTGGAGAAGTACCGCACATTTTGAAAAACGCAAATCACTACTCCAGGCGTAAACATTTTGTTGTCCAATAAATTGAAGCGCATGAAAGCTGATGCCTTAACCAAATATTTCAACCTTTTCTTGCTAACCCGAGGTTGTCCAGTCCATTTATGCCGCTCTTGCATCAGGCTTATATCCAAAGTGAGCAGCCCTTAATTCCCCACTAATCTCAGGCATATCACCGTATCTTCAAGGTCGATAGGTTGATATTTGCCAAACGTTGGAAAACGTGCCTGCGACTGCCCGCTCCTCAGTTTGCATTATTGTGCTGTGACGGTTGTCTCGAAGCGACCCCACTGCTCCATGCGTGTTGTATACGCGTCAAGGCCGCCCGTGTGTCCCACGCTTGTACTATGACTCAAGATGCATTCGGATTGGTCGCGCCTTCAGGGGCCAACGATTCATTTGTTTACGCACGTAAGAATGATGTTACAACTTGTAAATGCAACAATGTAGTTTGAACTTCTACTGAGTTGCATGGTTTCTGCAGTCGTTATAGCCAGTAAGCCTTACTGTTATTCGCAAACAAATACGAATACAGCAATGCACCACGTCTTCACGTCTGTGTGCTGCCTTTATCAACTTGTTCGAAGCATTCCATTTTATCTCACAGGATTCGATTGTGTGATCGGCCTGAGCTTTTAGTGTGGCTCCACCTCAAACGCATCACGTTGTCGATTCCTATTGGAATGCTTCCGCCACGCTAAAGGGTTTTGTTCCCCGGTCTCAGCGTGGTGGTCGCCAGGGCGACCCACTTCCCCCACTTCTGTTCAGCACGGCAGTGGATGAGGTGCCGGGACTATCTCGGCCGGGCCTCGGCTACCAGTCCCACGATACACTGGTTAGCAGTTTTGCCTACGCTTACGATCTGACTTGGAATCCTACGCGTCTTTCCGAGTAGCTTGCAACTGCCCTAGTGCTCTGTAACCTTCCGGGCTGAAGACCAACACGCACAAGACTAAGCATGTGGTTATCCGCGGTGACCATAAACACAACGCAACCGCTACCTCTGAAGAGCCTGTTCACTTCTGCCCGGACGTTATCCACTCACAAGGCGCCTCCGACACAGTGACCAGTTTGGGTATCCAGTTTACCTGGAAAGACACAGCATTCATTATTCACCGTCTAAAACTTTGCTGGACGCTGGAAGTAACCACCAAAGCGCCATTGAAGTTATATCAGCGCCTTGGGGCTCTGAGACGACATCTGATCCTGAAGATTAATCACCCGTTAGTTTTGAGCCTAATTCACCGTAACACGCTAAAAACTATGAACTGTACGATTCGCCAGTTTGTTTGATATTGGCTCCGCCTTCCCAAGGGCACACCAATCAGCTAAATCCACACCCCAATTCGTTTGGGTGGTTTGAGCATTCCCAGTTTACCCACAACTATTCCCATCTCGCGTAAATTTCGGGTGGGGAGGCTGCTGTCCAGTCAACGTCTAGTTCCGCGGAATGGGATCAAAAATAATTCGTTCTGACCCCATCTTGATGGAAGCGGACGTCCCGGTACGCGTTCAGGGTATAGAGGTGACAAACGAAGGGAAAGCCCATGCGGCGTGGATAGATAAACTCTACCATACGCTGGACGATCGTGTTCCTCAAGAAGTGTCACGCTGTCCAGTCTCTAATCATTAGCTATTCAATCCAGACCACATTTTCCCAGAATCTTTACTCGCACCATCCAGTTCTGATGTAGTCTCTTGGGGACTGAAGTCCGGAATTCACTAGGCGGATGGAGTGACCATTCGGTTATCTGCCATGGCAACTGCGATCAACCGGAAAGCTCTGCTTATATTTTACAACTATGCTGGATCACCCGTGACGCGCGTTGTGCTCGACAACCGTTTGGCCAAAGACCTGGCGAAACGACTGCGCAACATGGGCTGTGCAACCTTTGAGGAGTTGCGAGTACCAATGGCGAGCTCTTTTATCGGACTAGATGTGGTCACGGTTCGCGACGGCGCTGCTGTGGTGCTTGAAATCATTGAGTGACTACCGAAGCCAACTTGCCTCGACAGACAAGGTCGTGAGGTTCAGAACCAACTCTCATAATGCCGCCATTCAGTCGGTCCACCATACTTTGGACTGTGACGTGAACTCTGTTTCTCATTCACCCGTGATCATCTCCTCTTGCGTTACTTCTTCGAATTTTAGGAAGTCGCGGATTTATGCTGACTGGGTGTTATAGGTTCCTTAAGGGCTTACGACGCATTAAAGCAGGAAACCTGACGTTAGCTGTTGCCACCTCTCTGACAGTTGTCTCACAATGAAGGACAGTTTTCTGTACCGATGCGTGATCCTTGACTATGTTAGCACCCATGCGTTCCGAAAAGCATTTGAGTTCGTGAGACTAACCGTTTGCCTTATTTTTTAACTGGAATCCGTTTGCTACATGTTACACAATTAACTTTTCACTTTATTACTGGAATGTTAACGCTTGCTATTCTTGTGGGGAGACTCGTTAACTGTTCATTGTTGCTAACTATGCAAAATCTTATGTTTGACAGACAGCTTGCTTTCACATTCACCCTTCTACGTTTCTGTTGTCCAGTTTTGTTGTCGCCGTTTTTCTTTCCCTTGAACAAGGAGGTTTATACGGCTCTCCGAAAAAAAACGATATGAAGAAACGCGTCATAATAAACCCTACTGATACTATTGAATCGCTAACTAACGATTCAAGTTCACAACGAGTTACGCATAATCTGCTGATCCAAAAATGCCTTACTCAGTATCTAATGGGTGAGAGGATAATCTATCTTCCAAACGGCCAGTGAGAAGACGCTCGTAAAACTGAATTTATTATGGTTATGATTGAGTCAGTTTGCATGAAAACATATCTCACCTCAAATGTAAAAAGTCCTCAGAAATTGAATAAATAATGTGTCCGTACAACAAATTTGACAACTGGGCAACGCTCAGTAATGGAAGGCGATAAAACGGAATTGAGTTCACTCAAACAAATGGTGATTGATTAGGTTGGAGCAAGGTGACTGTTCACGGATCGAGAAATGATAAGAAGTATAACCTACTCAAGAAAGAATATGGAGGAAGAATGTCTCATTTTGACATTTAGAAATACACAGGGCTCTGACTGGATGAGAGTAAGGGAAACGGTTACAGTAGCTGGTGTAAGAATGAAAATAGTCGATACTGTTTATTCTTAAGGAAATATAATGAAATATAGGGCCATCATTCAACACTGATTAAAAAAAGCACAGCAACCTAAAAAATAATGCAACAAACCTTAACAAAATCAACATTATAAGGCGCATTCGGAAAATGCGTTTGAAACCAAAAGCAGTCGTTTGTCATTTCCCACGCCACACCTAAACTTGTCTGATAACCGAAAACATCTACGTCAAACTTAACCGCTTTTACAGTATCCTTCAAAGTTGTAGGCTTAACAACCTGCACGATATTAGTGCTCCAGTTTGTAAGACGAGCCCCATGGTTTTGTGGCAGGGCGCAAATTTCGTGTAAAACAGACATACCTCGCTCGATCTTTTCGATGGATAAAAAGCAATCATCCAGCCAAAAGTTCTCCTTCGTAACCGATAATGTTGAGGCCATAAAGTTCTGTCCATGGTCAACAGCCGCTAGTTGAAGCGCGAAGTTTGCACAGAAAGGTGGAGAAGTTGCATCAAAATGATAAACGTTCAACTCATATACCTAGGGAGATTCGTCCAAAGAAGGTGAGCACAACCACGTGAATCTTATAACCCACCTGTTAGTCCCCGGAACTCAAACTTGCAAAACATTCCCTCAACTTTTGCCGTGATGGCTACCGCATGCTTACGAAAGCGGAGATGCATTCCAATAAGGTTACTGGTCATCTCAAGCCTTCGCAGCAGAAAGTGGTTGGGAGACACTCCATGATACACGGCAGCGCAATCAAACACTATTAGTACCTTATCCAGCCTATTCCGGCTAAGTACCGGATGATGTGGCAGATACCATCGGCTGCCTCGATGAATGCCATGGAAGGAAACATCTCTTATGTGACGTTACTAAGGTGGCCGGATTAATCGGCCGCAAACTTCGACTTTAGTGTGGCATCTTTAAGCAATCATTGGTTAGGTGAGTACAGACGTCCCGCAGACATCGTGCGATTGCCAAACAGTTGTTTAGTTCCTGTCCGCAAAGACGGTTCTGTTTTGCAGTGGTCATTCAGTCTGTAAGCAGCCAGTCAAAAACTTGTCGCCACTCCTGTGTAGAGGGTTACAACTGCAGAATGCACGGAATCTATCCATTTCACGGGATTCGCCGTTAAGGTCGTTCAAACGGCAAAACGATCCTTTTGGCGCGAATCCTC